>JAQMRL010000014.1:10355273-10635273 GCA_035578175.1 Catonia carolina | reverse complement strand
ATGGTCTGGCTGTATAATGAAATTCATTACTTTCAGAGGAGATAACTCCGACTAGTGTCTTTTACACCTCTACCTCTTCTCGTTTTAAATTCTTCAATCATATAATTGGCTGAATATGTGATAAGAAACAGAAATATTTTTTGTAGCCCTGGAACTAGCAGCACGCGTTCAAATAATTTAACACACCATTTGCCTGTTGTGGGCAATATAATCTTATTAATCCAAATAGAATCTACTGATATTCATGTTTCTACATTTTTCCGCCATCTTGAATGCATTTTTTTAAATACGAAAGTTAACCCACCGGGTTGGTCTACAGTTCAGCCGTTCTTAGTTTGCTCGTACTGTCAAAAAACATAAGCCACCTACTACAGGGTGCACGCTAGAGTCTGCGACTTTACGGATGTCGTATTCCTATTAAGTTACAGCCCATCCATACGTAAAAGGCAATCTCGTGACTTCAGTAGGGCCTATCTTTAGACCCCCTGAACACAAAAAACATGTTTTTAGCACTAAGTATAGAATAACAATTACTTATAATTACGAATAATAATTACTTCTATACTCTGTGGTTTTTAGCGATTGGTCTGTGTGTATGTGTGTGTGAAAAGAATATCTCAAAAACGGAACATCGTACGAACTTAAAACTTGAAACTTAAGTTAGACACCACTACCGTAACCGACAAGAACATTTTTATCAAAATCGGTCAACCGGAAGTAGTAGTTTGTTCGTGTAATTTTTCACTTTTTGCGATTTTCTCAAAAACGGGTCCTACGTTATTTTTAAATCGCCTCATTTACTTAATTTTTTATGCTCTACAAGATAGGGTAGGCGCCATGTTTGCTGAAATTCTTGGTGAGACTGTTTTCTCGTAAAAAAAATTGTTTTTTAAGATTGCGGCTTTAATATGCATTTAAGCGCAAAATTTTATATAATAAAAAATGTAGAAAATATACAATCCTACAACTTTTATTTCAAAATTTTTTTTGTATAGGTCTAATGCTTAGTTTAGAGGTAATTAGCGATTTTTTGTTTTTTTTCTCACGAAAACTTGTGAAAAATCGATTTTTTTAAGAATTCAGCCTTAGTATGCATTTTACTACAAAAATGTATAGAATAAAATTTATAGGAAATTAAAGGATCTACAACTTTTATTTTAAGCATTTTTCTCTACAGAGAAAAAAAAAGTTTAGCGTGTAAAGTGATTTTCCTTATTTTAAACCAAACAGGTTGATTTTCATTTTGCGTCTTTCACTTATCATTAAAATTAGGTTATGTTTATTGAGGTTAGTTTTTTGTTTATTTCTAATGTTTTATTACTAATGTTAGGTTTATTGTTAGTTATTTGCATTAGCATGAGAAAGTTGTGTGTGTTGCACACCAGATTTTTATTCAGTAAAAGATTTAGTAATCCCATCTTTGTTGTGATGTTATGTTAAGAATGAAAAGATATTTGTCAGTGTATGCGCGTTTGTTCACTAGAATAACAATAGTAGTAGTAGTATTGTCGGAATGTTAAATTTTGAAAGAGAAATGAAGAGATTAGAGGAGTAAGGTTTCCACTCCAATGAGCCTGCTCCTTCGTTATATATACGTTCATGAAATATGTTTTGTCGTCACTATCTCTGTATTTACAATGCAAATAACAACATAAAAGAGCTCCTAACCATATACTTGAGGGAAATTTTTTGTTAAAAAAGGGGAAAATAATCATTCATTCTTGCTGCAGGATTTTTATACGGTTTTTTTTTGTTCCATTATTCATTTTAAAATAGTTGACAAGCTTAATGAAAGCAAAATGAAACTTATGGGTTGGATTTTTACTTTCTCTTGTCCTGTATGGATACGAGGGGCGTTCAAACATCTCCTCGAATTGGGTTGGCGTCACCAAACAAGCGATAATTACGCCGTGTCCTAGCTGCATCCGGACGTAGCGGACAAGAACAGGGAACAAGAACTTACTTGTGTCCTAACTGCGTACGATTATTTAGTTCTAAAAAAATCACTCGATTTGGAACAATGGCTTCTAGTTCGTCTCGCACCATTTTGTTAATGGAAAATAGAGCAGTAATTGCTATCTCTTGGAGATTCTTACTCTAATATATTAACTTCCGATTTTGGGCAACTTCCGGTCAAAACCGAAGCTTCAAACCCAATCCAGTTGTGTACGTGTGGGTGTAAACAGAATATTTCATTAAAGGAACATCGTACGAACTTAAAATTTCAGTTAGATGCCACTAGAGGATCCGACACAAGTATTTTCATCAAAATCGATCAACCGAAAGTAGTAGTTTATTCGTGTATTTTTTCACTTTTTAGCGAATTTCTCAAAATCGGCTTCTACGTTTTTTTTTTAAATAGTCTCTATAAGGTACTAAATTTTTTGATGCTTTACAAGATAAGGTAAGCGCCATGTCAGATGAAATTCTTGGAGAGGGTGTTATCAGGTAAAAAAATTGTTTTTTTAGATTGCGGCTTTAATATACATTTTGGCGCAAAAATGTATATAATATAAGTTGTGGAGAATTTAAAATACCACAACATTTATTTTAAAAATTATTTAGTAAAACGCTAATTTTAGCAGTAATTTGTGATTTCCTTTTGTTTCATTAAAATCTGTAAAACTTAAGATTTTTTAAGATGTCAGCCTTAATATGCATTTTACGACAAAAGTATATATAATCTAATTTATAGAAAATTGAAAGATTTACAACTTTTATTTTGAGCATTTTTCTTTACAGAACCAAGTTTAGCGTGAAAGAATGATTTTCCGTACTTTTATGCCTAACTGAGGTTGATTTTCATTTTGCGTCTTTCACTCAAGATTAAAATTAGGTTTTGTTTATTGAGGTTAGTTTTTTTGTTTGTTTCTAATGTTTTATTAGTATTTTTAGGTTATTTATTATTTACATTGGCAAGAAAGTCATGTAAGTTTTTCACATCAGATTTTTTACTTTCTCTTGCCTATATGAATATATAGGAAGGAAAGTATTGTTTTCATGTCGATTTTTCGAAATCGAGTTTTCACCGGATCTACACGTTTTCAGACCCTCTGAACCCAAAAAACATGTTTTTAGCGATTGGTCTGTGTGTGTGAGTGTGTGTGAACAGAATATCTCAAGAACGGAACATTGTACGAACTTGAAACTTAAGTTACATACTACTAATACCGGACCCGACACGAACATTTTTATCAAAATCAGTCAACCGGAAGTAGTAGTTTATTCGTGTAATTTTTCACTTTTTTGCGATTCTCAAAAACTGGTCCTACGTTTTTTTTAAATCGCCTCATTTACTTAATTTTTTATGCTCTACAAGATAGGGTAGGCGCTATGTTTGCTGAAATTCTTGGTGAGGCGGTTTTCTCGTAAAAAAAATTGTTTTTTAAGATTGCGGCTTTAATATGCATTTAAGCGCAAAATTTTATATAATAAAAAATGTAGAGAATTTAAAATCCTACAACTTTTATTTCAAACATTTTATTGTACAACGCTTAGTTTAGCGGTAATTAGCGATTTTCTGTTTTTTCTCACGAAAACTTGTGAAAAATCGATTTTTTTTAAGAATTCAGCCTTAGTATGCATTTTACGACCAAAATGTATAATATAATAAAATTTATAGGAAAGTAAAAGATCTACGACTTTTATTGAGATCATTTTTTTCTACAGAGCCTAGTTTAGCGTGAAAGAGTGATTTTCCATATTTTAAAGCCAAACTGAGGTTGATTTTCATTTTGAGTTTTTTGTTGATTTCTAATGTTGTATTACTAATGTTAGGTTATATTGGTCATTATTTGCATTGGGAAGAGAAAGTTGTGTGAGTGTTTCACACCAGATTTTTTACATTAAAAAGATTGCAACGTACACACATAAGGGGTTAAAAAAAAATTAAAGCGCGGGCGGAAAATTGCTTGTATACTGTATAAGTTTATAAATGAACACTGTATGGAGTACAATTAATAATAGTACCTAACAATAGTATAAATAAAAAAGTACTTTTATTATTTTTAAAACCTTTTTGCTAAGCAGATGAGTAAATTGGCCAGAAGTCAATAATACAAGGCCGTAATGTACTGTAGTCTTAACAAACAATGAAAAAATACATCTTAGTAATAATTGTGTACAGTCGAACTCACATAGCATGACATCAACGGAAGAATTTGATATGTCAAGTGCTACCAACACAACAAATTAATTCTCTTTGTTCTAAGTACAACAAACTATGGTTTATATCAGGGGTCTCCAACCTTTTTTACTCAAGGGCCACATTGTAAATTTTTGGAGGAAAGGCGGGCCAGCAATATTTCAGGGCAGAAAGTCTAGCCCCCTCCCCATACACCCTCGAAGTTTTTTCTAATTAAGAGCTCAGTGGTGGGTTTTGAGATTTTCTTGCTTAGTTTTTTAAGTTGCTATATTTCCTTATATATCTTTGTTGTTGGCTAACTAAAATTCTTTACGTGATTGTAAAAAAAAGCTGTGACCAAAACAAATAATTATATTTGCTATAAAATAATATTTGTTCTGTAAAAGGAGTTTTCATGTAGGCTTAATGAAAACACAGGATGATACAAAACCAAATCTTTTCAATTTACTACAAAATGTACTTTATTGAATTTTAAGGAAAACTTGACAATACATGAGTTTACAACTCGTGTAAAGCTTAAAAAGAACAATTATTTTTTAGTGAGAAGATTGCATTTGTTTGCCACTTAAAATTTCAGCCCATTTAGGGTCAAACAATGGTTGATCACTACTTGTTTACGGCTAGTTTTACACTTATTGAGAAAAGAGGTGGCAAGTGAGAGACGAGTACTGTACTCATATTTAATGGTAAAAAATGCTTAAAAGGAAATACATTATCAAATAAATTTTTTTTTCAGTATGCTAGTTTTCCGCGGGCCGGAAAAAATCTGTTTCCGGGCCGGATGTGGCCCGCGGGCCGTAGGTTGGAGACCCCTGGTTTATATGACGGTTTTCAAAAATAAAATTTTACCTGACAAACTTGCTAAAACAGGCAGATGGAGCGTTAAATTATTTGCACTCGATATGGTAGTTCCACGACTAGAAAATAAAATAATATTTTTTTTTGTCACCAGTCTCTCAACTGGTTTGATGCAGTTCTCCAAGCTGTTCTATCTTGCGCAAGTCGTTTCATATCTACATACCTTGAACACCCAAAATCGTTTGTAATTTGCTTTATATATTCTAACCTTTGCCTTCCACTACAATTCACTCCCTCATTATTAACCTCCATTATTGATAATGTCTTAAGATATAACCCACTAGCCTATTCCTTCTTCTGGTAAGATGCTTCCATATACTTCTTTTTTCATCCACTCGCCTAAGAACCTCTAAATTACTTATTTTGTCCACCCACCTTATCTTTAACATTTTCCTATAAAACCACATCTCAAAAGCTTTTATCCTCTTCCTTTCTACTGCTTCTATCACCCATGTTTCACTCCCGTATAATGCTACACTCCAAACTGTTTTAAGAGATTTATCCTAATCTGTAAGTCAATAAAATTTATAGGAAACAAAAAACAACGGTGAACGGGCGGAAGAACCTAGGAGGTGGGTCTCCGAATGAAACTCAGGGTACGCCCAGGTGCCCAAAGATAGCACCACCACTGGTATTACTTCGCGCAGGATTCGTGGCCCGGCCGAAGGACATTTTAACCTACTGGTAAACTCACAAACAGCCTCTGAAATGGGACAGGTTTTCGTAACAGGCTGCGGCCTAATCCTTGGTTGTAAGAAGACAAAGAAGAAGAAGAAGAGGAAATTAAAAACCTACACCTTTTGATTGAAACATTTTTATCTACAGAGTCTAGTTTACCGTGAAAGAGTGATTTTCCATACTATTAAGCCAAACTAAGTTTGGTTTTCATTTTTCATCATTCGCTCGTGATTAAAATACGGTTACGTTTTTTAAGGTTAGCTCTTTCCGTGTATTTCTAATTTATTATCACTAATGTTAGGTTTAATTATTCATTATTTGCATTGGCAAGAGAAAGTTGTGTCAGTGTTTCACACCAGATTTTTATCTTTAGTACACTACTGTTGATAATCCTAACTGTGTACACTATGATAGTAGATGATAGAGTACTACTATTTCTGGTTACTCTACCGATTACTACACCATGTAAACAACGACTTAGATCATTACAAGAGGTTAGGGGCGGAGTCCTATTAATACGCACATAATTATTTATAAATTCATAAGTTCAAGAACACCAATCTGACACCAGTGACGTCATTATGACACCACTTAATAACTTATACTTAAGTCCATAAATAGCATGCACATGAAATGAATTGTGCATTAATAAACACATTAGCATGAATATTTTTATTTAGCCAAATAACAGATTGATTTATAGTGCCCTTAATTAAGCGTACATATAGAACTTTATTTTCAGTCATAAATCTAGTAATGCAGTATTTTAATTCATTAAAATAACACTATACAAATAACGTGTAAAATACACACACGACTTTCTCTTGTCAATGTAAGTAACTAAATGAATCGGTCATTTCAGTAACATAAGTTAAAAAACTAACTATTGGAAAAATTAAAAAAACTTCTAGTTTATTATGTTTCACTTAAAAAAAATCTGGTCAAACAATCACACAAATTTCACTTGCCAATGCAAATAATTAACAAAATAATCTAACATAAGTAATGAAACATTAGAAATAAACAAAAAAGTAACATAAAAAAACATACCCTTATTTTAATTATAAGTGAATGACACAAAATAAAAACTAACCTTAATTGGCTTAAAAATACGGAAAATCACTCTTTCACGCTAAACAAGCTCTGTAAAGAAAAATGCTTGAAATAAAGGTTCTAGATCTTTTAATTTTCTATAAATTTCATTGCATGAATTTTTGTCGTAAAATGGATACTAAGGCCGAAATCTTAAAAAAATCGTTTTTTTTTACAGATTTTCATGAAAAAAAAAGAAGAAAATCACTTATTACCGCTAAATTAAGCGTTATACAAACAAATCTTTGAATTTAAAGTTGTAGATTTATAAATTCTCTACAACTTTTACTATAAGTTATACATTTTTGCGCTAAAATTCATATTAAAGCCGCAATCTTTAAAAAATACATTTTTTTCTACGAGAGAACAGCCTTCCCAAGAATTTAAGCAGACATGGCGCCTACCCTGTCTTGTAGAGCATAACAATTGTAGTAAATGAGGCGATTTTTAAAAAAATCTTAAGGGCCGTTTTTGAGAAAATCGCAAAAAAGTGAAAAATGACACGAATAAACTACTACTTCCGGTTGACCGATTTTGATGAAAATATTCGTGTCGGGACCTCTAGTGGTATCTAATGTAAGTTTCAAGTTCGAACTTCATAAAATGCTCCGTTATTGAGATATTTTGTGCACGCACACGCGCTCGCGCGCGCGCGCGCACACACACACGAATCGCTAAAAACATTTTTTTTAGTTCAGGCGGTCTGAAAACGTGTTAATCCGGTGAAAACTCTATTTCGAAAAATCGACATGAAAACAATTCTTTCCTTTCTACATATTCATACAGGCAAGAGAAAGTAAAAATTGTTTTTTTAAGATTGTGGCCTTAATATGCACTTAAGTTGGTCGCTCAGTTTGCGGAGAGGGTGGTCGGGAGACTGCAGAGGGAGGAGACATATGGAGATGAACGGGATCGCCCTCTCCAACAGTGAATCAATCCTGTCCCGATCTCAGTAGGTAAGGTAGGCACACTAATTTCCTGAGCTGGTGATGAAAGAGATGAATGAAAGTGAGAGAGTGAGTGTTGGTCAGTGACAGCTAGAGGGGATTAGGCTACGGTTCCCTTCTACGCCCCGTTGACAGTATGCAATTTCTTTTTAACCCGACATTTCTCTTGTAGTATTATGTAAACAGTTCCAAGGGAGGTAAAGGATTGTTTGCTGATATCGGATCAAGTGGCCAGGCGGCGGGTTTTTGGTTGCGGCCTTCTTGGGGCTGGACGAGGACGCGTCAAATGAGTCCAACACTTCTTCCCCATCGTGAGGGAGTGAACATGAGTTTTTCTCGCCGCCTCGGATAAAAAAAAATATGCACTTAAGGGCAAAAAATATACATTTACGTTGTAGACCAATAAAAACCTTTAACTTTTTATTTCAAACATTATTTTTTTTGAACAACGGTGGCAATTAAAATTTTCGGTTTTTTCATGAAAATCTGTATAATACTGAATTTTTTAAGATTGCTGCATTAGTATGCATTTTACCAATTTAAAATAAACAACCTGTTGATGTTTTTA
Organism: Catonia carolina; assembly: GCA_035578175.1. Classification (NCBI taxonomy): domain Eukaryota; kingdom Metazoa; phylum Arthropoda; class Insecta; order Hemiptera; family Achilidae; genus Catonia; species Catonia carolina. The sequence goes on along the minus strand of JAQMRL010000014.1, from coordinate 10,626,986 downwards.
ATAACGTCTGCACTCTGTAATTGACTAAATATTTACAAGCAGAATAACATTGAGTCATAACTCAATAAATTGTTTACGTTATAAACAATTTAAATTATTCCAAATCAATCATAAGTCAATTGATTGGACGACAATAACATGGCAAGACAACGTATCAATTAAGTTGTTCACGTACAAATAACTAATAGTCATTGTGGAAGACAATTCAATTGAATTAATTAATCTATCTTGTACTGTAATCAATAAAGGAATTAATTTTTTAAATATATCTCAAGGAAACATGTATTTGTATTAGATGTATAGCTTACATCGTCCTAATATAGTGTCCGCCACGAAAGAAACGTTGTATTCCAAAAGCTCTATTTCAAAAATAACAAGGGAAAAATCTGATTGCTATACAAAATTAAAAATCTCGTGTGAAACACTCACACGACTTTCTCTCACCAATGCAACAAATGAACAATATAACCTAACATTAGTAATCAAACATTAGAAATAAACAAAAAAACTAATCTCAAAAAACATAACCTTATTTTAATCATGAGTGAAAAACGCAAAATGAAAATCAACTTCAGTTGGGCTTAAAAATATGGAAAATCACTCTTTCACGCTAAACTAGGCTCTGTAGAGAAAAATGCTCTAAATAAAAGCTGTAGATCTTTTAATTTCCTATAAATTTGATTATGTAACATGCTAAGGCTGAAATCTTAAAAAAACATCAATTTTTTTTACACGTTTTCGTGAGAAAAAACCCAGAAAACCGCTAATTACCGCTAAACTAAGCGTTATACAAAAAAACGTTTGAATTAAAAGTTATATGATTTTAAATTCTCTACAACTATCAATGTATACATTTCTGCGTTAAATGCATATTAAAGTGAAAAAGAAACCGAATAAACTATGTACTACTTACCGGTTGACCGATATTGATCATAATGTTCGTGTCGGGTCCTCTAGTACTATCTAACTTAAGTTTCAAGTTTGAATTTCGGTAATGTTCCGTTCTTGAAATGTTTTGTTCACATACACACACACACACACGCGCGCGCGCGCGCGCACGCACACGCACACAGACCAATCGCTAAACACGTGGTTTTTGAGTTCAGAGTGTCTGAAAACGTGGATATCCGGTGAACTCAATTTCGAAAAATCGGCTAAAACAATACTTTCATTCCTATATACGAGGTGTGGCTATTAATTAACGAGACTGACGTTGTAAAAAAATGTTATTTTTATTTTATACATAATCACTTATTGTCACCTTCAATATATACTCCTTCTCTATCCCTAAAACGTTCCATGCGAATTTTCCATAGTTGGAAACAGTCCTGGAAGCCATCATCTATCAGCTCCTTCGGGACACGTAACGCTTTCTCTTTTACAACTTCCACAGACTCAAATATTGTCCCTTTTAATGCAGAATTCACCTTAGGGAACAGGTAAAAGTCACATGGTGCAAGATCTGGTGAATAAGGTGGATCTTCTAACAATGAGATGCTGTACTTGGCTAGGAACCTCTTGTGAGATAACGCGGAATGAGGTGCCGCATTGTCTTGGTGGAGAAATGATTTGTCCTTCCACATTTCGGGGCGTTTTTTCCTTAATCTTTGACGCAGTTTAGAAAGTATCTCAAGGTAGTAATATTGATTGTTTGACCTTCAGGAACCCAGTGAAGGTACACAATCCCATGGATATAAAAAAAACAATCATCATTGTTTTAAATTTTAACTTGCACATTCGAGCTTTTTTGGCTCTCGGTGAAGTTCGGCCTCTTCCAGTGCATGGATTGGCACTTCGTTTCCGAATCATAAGTAAAAAACCACGTTTCATTACATGTTATTATCTTCTACCTGTTCTCTAAGGTGAAATCTGCATTAAAAGGGACAAGATTTGAGTCTGTGGAAGCTGTAAAAGAGAAAGCGGCACGTGTCCTCAAGGAGCTGACAGAAGATGACTTCGAGCACTTTTTCCAACAATGGAAAATTCCCATGGAGCGTTGTAGGGATAGAGAAGGAGTGTATATTGAAGGTGACATTAAGTGATTATATGTAAAAAATAAAAATAAAATTTTTTACAACATTAGTCTCGTTATTTAATAGCCACACTTCGAATTCATATAGGCAAGAGAAAGTAAAAAGACTTGATAAGTGCAATGCATCTGATGGAGAGTACTGTGAAGGTGACTGAAGGAATTTTGTGAAAATTGTAATAAATAAATTTTATATAAGTTACCTAAAATCCGGTTTGTTGTGGTCTCCCTCGTACATCAAAGCCGCTAATAACCAAGTGAAATTTTCTATGAAATCTTTGAGAACAGGTTATTTCATGTAGTTGTACACCTTTTATACACACACACAAACAATTTTAAGATTTAAACTTATCAACATTTTTGTTCAGGATTCCAAACATTGAGGATTAGTCAAATAGAAGGGGATTAAAAGTACGTAATTTAAATAATTCTTGTTTCCTCAATGATGAAAAAGTCGACTAATATCAACTTGTATAAATTATTAAGTATAAATAATTTAAAGTTGCAAAAATATCTCTTAAGCAAATCGTATTGCTATTTGGTACGATGTTTAATAAATTTGTAAATCAGCCAATTCTTGTCAAGATTCCAAGAGAACTACATTGAAAAGGTTCATGACCTCGATGCAGTTAATGTTCTTACATACACAACATCAGCTTTGATACTTTTAAAACTTTGTAACATTAAGTAAGTCAGATAAAATATTATTGTCAACTTTTTGCCATTACATTGTCTACATCACTGAACTAGATTTTGTCAAAATTTAAGATTTTTATAAGTTTTTTTGGATAATCGATGTATTCAACATTTTATAGCCAAGCGCCAGAAAACCTTCGAACTGGTTTGATTTAGAAAATCTTATATTAGTTTATTTTGTAATCATTTGTAAATTATTAACAATTATAATAATTATCTTGTAAAATCTTATATTTTGTTTTATTTATTTATTTTTTATTCCCTAATATGTGTGCATTGCAATTTGTTTAATTTAAAATAACAATAAGCAACCCCATGACCAAATGAGATGAGGATGATGTGTATGATGTGTAAATATGGTGTAGTCTTTTACAGACTCAGACCGACGATTCCTGAGAGAGTATGGTTAATTGAACCCCAACCATCAAAGTACACTAGTAATCACTAAAGCTAAAGTATTCAAATCCGTTGTTTTATAAAGTAAAAATATTTTATTTTAGAAAATAAGATAACTAATATTGATGTTCCGTAAAATGTATTTTGTGTATTTCTTATGAATTTTATAAATCAATTATATTATTATGTTTATTTCGTAAGTAAATGTAAATGTATATAAAATTATTTATTTATTTATTTTTCCCTTATTTACAAAAAAATATCATTACAATATAATGTTAATTTCCTTAATTATACTTCGAAAATCTAAAACTATTTATTTAAATTTGTGTTTGGAAAATTAATTCACCCAACTAAAGTTTCCCATGTTCAAGGGTAGATCATACGTACAAATAAAAAAACAAACAATAAAATAAGCAAAACAAAAGAAATTATTTTAAAATAGAAAACTAATTATCGGAATCGGTAGACGAGCTCACATATGTTTTCTGGAGTAACCATTGTTTCTATAGCTTCTCTCCCTACTTCCAATAGCCAAATGGTTACTGCTTTTTTATACCTTATAATGTCCGGTATATTTTTAATTTGTAAAGGGATCAGATTGAGCAGTTTGGACGCTAATTAGCAGAAATGCCTTAGGTATAAAGTTTTAGAGGTCTTGTGTAAAAGTAAGAGATCCTTGCTTACCTTATATTACGAGGTGTGGCTATTAAAATAACTAGAATAACGTTGTAAAATATTTTATTTTTATTTTTATATAATCACTTATTGTCGCCTTCAATATACTCTCGTTTTCTATCCCTACAACGCTCCATGCGAATTTTCCATTGTTGGAAACAGTGCTGGAAGTCATCATCTGTCAGCTCCTTAAGGACTCGCGCCGCTTTCTCTTTTGCAGCTTCTACAGACTCAAATGCTGTCCTTTTTAATGCAGATGTCACCGTAGGGAACAGGTAGACGTCACATGGTGCAAGATCTGGTGAATAAGGTGGATGTTCTAACAATGAGATGCTGTACTTGGCTAGAAACCTCTTGACAGACAACGCGGAATGAGCTGGCTTATCTTGGTGGAGAACTCATGATTTGTCCTTCCACATTTCGCTGCGTTTTTTTCTTACTCTTTGACGTAGTTTAGAAAGTACCTATTGGTAGTAATATTGATTAATTATTTGACCTTCAGGAACCCAGTGAAGGTACACAATCCCTCGGATATAAAAAAAACAATCATCATCACTTTAAATTTTGACTTGCTCATTCGAGCTTTTTTGGCTCTCGGTGAAGTTCGGCTCTTCCAGTGCATAGATTGGTGCTTCGTTTCCGGATCATAAGTAAAAAACCACGTTTCATCACCACATGTTATTATCGTTTCCAAAAAACTTGGGACATTTTCAATCGCGTACAAAGTGTCAGTACAAACATTATTACGAGCTTCATTTCAAACATTTTTGAGCGGCACGTGTCCTGAAGGAGCTGATAGAAGATGACATCCAGCACTATTTCCAACAATGGAAAATTCGCGCGGAGCGTTGTATGGATAGAGAAGGAGTGTATATTGAAGGTGACAATAAGTGATTATGTATAAAATAAAAATACAATTTTTTACAACGCCAGTCTCGTTATTTAATAGTCACACCTCATATAAGTCTTGTCCATAACAGGCAAGTGGAATATTAAATTATTTGCACCTGGTCGGTTAGTTCCAGGGCTAAAAAAATAGTTGTGTTTCTTATCACATGATCAGTTAATTAAATAACTGAAACATTAATTAACAGAAAAGATACAGGTATGTAAGACGCTAGTCAGAGTTATCTCCTCTAGGAGTAATGAATTTCATTTATACAGCCAAAACCTGTGGTGAATGAAGTGAAAGTTTCATTTGCAGGGTGGAAAGTAGATGCTTTTTAAAGTGCCAACACAAAAGTTTTAGATGAAAAACCTGATGTGATCCCCTTTCTGAAAGCCCATCACTTTTTACCTTCTCTAATAATAAGAGAATTAGAGATATACGAGGTGTGGCTATTAAATAACAAGACTGACGTAAGAATATTTATTTTTATTTTATACATAATCACTTATTGTCTCTTCAATATACTACACTCCTTCTCTATCCCTACAACGGTCTATGCGAATTTCCATTGTTGGAAACAGTGTCAGCTCCTTCAGGACACGTGCCGCTTTCTCTTTTACAATTTCCACAGACTCAAATCTTGTCCCGTTTAATGCAGAATTCACCTTAGGGAAAAGGCAGAAGTCACATGGTGCAAGATCTGGTGAATAAGGTGGATATTCTAACACAGAGATGCTGTTCTTGGCTAGGAACCTATTGACAGATAACGTGAAATTAGCTGGCGCATTGTCTCGATGAAGAACCCATGATTTGTCCTCCCACATTTCGGGGCATGTTTCCTTACTTCTTGACGTAGTTTAGAAAGTACCTCAAAGTAGTAAAATTGAATAATTGTTTGACCTTCAGGAACTCAGTGAAGGTACACAATCCCATGGATATAAAAAAATAATCATCATTGCTTTAAATTTTGACTTGCTCGTTTGAGCTTTTTTTGCTCTCGGTGAATTTCGGCTCCTCCAGTGCACGGATTAGCGCTTCGTTTCCGGATCATAAGTAAAAAACCACGTTTCATCCCATGTTATTATCTTCTACCAGTTCACTAAGGTGAAATCTGCATTGAAAGTGATAAGATTGGAGTCTGTGGAAGGTGTAAAAGAGAAAGCGGCACGTGTCCTCAAGGAGCTGACAGAAGATGACTTCCAGCACTATTTTAACAATGGAAAATTCGAATGGACCGTTGTAGGGATAGAGAAGGTGTGTATATTGAAGGTGACAATAAGTGATTTGTAAAAATAAAAATAAATTTTTTTACAACCTCAGTCTCGTTATTTAATAGTCACACCTCGTATTTATAGAGTAATTATTACTCACTTAAGTTTCTTTAAATCTAGAAATTTACTTGGTAGTTTCTAGCAAGTATAAGAACATCACTGATTCTGATAAATTATTTTTATGTAGTCTGTCTCTCTTCAGGTAGGAAGGTGAATGACCCATCAGTTATAACTCCCGGTGGCAGTGTTAGTAACATATATGTATATATAAAGCGAGAATGCAACGTCACATATGCTTAACTTAGTGGCTGAGAGTAAACTGGGAGGCGATAAGAATTGAAGTGGAACGTAGGATTGGAAAATGTCAACTTCCGCAGTATACAACTAGGTAAGTATTAGGCTAAACCAATAAAAAAATATTACTTGATCAATACCGCATGAAGGGATTACAACCTGCCATTTTTAATATCAATTTTCACTCTTGAACTTTTTTAATTGAAATTAATCGACCATAAAAGTAATTCAATTATGAAACAATCTCTTTTATGAGACGACGCGTCTCATGGCAGGTGCCAATTTTTAAAAAAGGCTTACCTTTGACCTATTAGAAAAACCATTATTGATTTCTGTATCTACTCTTTAAGAAAATCTAATAACAATAGTTTCGTTTCAAAATTCAGATGTTTAAAACTTGACTTCCAATTTTGGACAACATCTGGTCGAAACCAGAACTTTAAAACCAATTTTTTTATTTATCAATTTAACCCTTTATAGGGCAGTACTACGGGGAAATATATATACATATAAATGTTGTAAAATATTAAATTTTGCTTTACCGGGATTTGAATAATATATTTCTAATGCCAGAACAGTAGGATATTTATTTGTTTTGATGTTAAGCCCTGGTAAGTATACTTACCAAGGGACGTTTATTGAAATGGGAATCACATAATGTTTAGTGGGCAAAATGCTTATTAAAACAATAATTAATATTATTAATATTATAATATTATTATTATTAATTAATATTATTGTGATATTGTCACAATACATTACAAAATCCTAAAGGAGACACGAATCACATATAAATCACCTAGCCATCTCACTCTGAGATCCCACCAAATATCAAACGACACCCACCAACTGAAACGAAGACACCCTGCGGACTTGTTTTAAACCGACAAGCCAACACAAGAATTAAATTCAAGAAGTTTTCCCCATTGCGGGGTGTTCTTTGATCATAGATAACTTTGATCATAGATTTGCTGTAATATAAAAAAAATATGAATGAACGCTCTCTGCTCTATTGAGTGGACGCCAAATATGCTTGCATTGGCAGAAGAAAGTTGTGTGAGTGTTTCACACCCGATTTTTTTGTTTATTTCTAATGTTTTATTACTAATGCTAGGTTATGTGGTGCATTATTTGCATTAGTAAGAGAAAGTTGTGTGAGTGTTTCACACTAGATTGTTTTTTTTTCTTTTTGTTATATTGAGACATTATATGAATTTTAGAATATAAGAAGCCGACGCGTAATCCAGCCGTAGATTTGTGGAAAAAACATAACCTTTGTACGCCGACCGCATTGGCGTAGTTGGTAACGTGCTCGCCTCTCATCATGCGGTCTTGGGTTCGAATCCCATTCAGGCACGGTATATTTTCATACGTTACAAAAAATAATTTCATCCTTCACCGTCTGCATTAGCAGTAATTGCAGAACAGTCGGACGTTAAACCAAAAAAAAATAAATAAATAAACTTTGTAGTGGAATAATACGCTTCATTCTATTAAAAACAAGTACAAACCAGATAAATAAAAACATAAATATTTTCATAAAAAATAATAACTTGAAAGGTACATAAATTTCGGAAAACAGAGAATATTTTATGACACTAATATCATATTTAGAAACCAGCAAACGCCTCGATGTCACATTATATTAGACGATTTATGGTATTAATTTTATCAAATCAAATATGCAGTACGTAGAAAGTCTGGAAACAGCTAAATAACTTGTAGCTAACCTTAAAAAGATGTTTAACAGATGCAAATTTACAAGAATATAAAAATATCTTTACATTCTTTTCATTTTTTTAACCTAAGTGATACATGTTCACGAATATCTTGTACAAAGTGGATTTGAACAATCTTGCTGCGGTTTATTCAAGATGTGTAGCCTACAGACTAAATTTAAAAAAAATCTGGTGTGAAACACTCACACAACTTTCTCTTGCCAATGCAAATAACGAACAATATTGGCCTAATCTAACAGTAATAAAACATTAGAAATAAACAAAAAAGTAACCTCAATAAACATAACCTAATTTTAATCATGAGTGAAAGACGCAAAACGAAAATCAACCTCAGTTTGACTTAAAAACACGAAAAACACTCTTTCACGCTAAACTAAGCTCTGTAGAGAAAAACGCTTTAAATAAAAGTTGTAGATCTTTTAACTTCCTATAAACTAATTGAGGGGTTTATTGCAATAACCAGACAAGTCAAAAAATTGAAAATATCAGGAACCAGTTAAAACTGTCTATCATCTTGTAAATGGTTTAAAACTTGAAAATAAAAATCAATGCTATTGTAAATTTCAATGATTAATAGTTTTTGTGAAATTTTATAAAGATATCCTTTTCCATTGTTTAAAAAAAAAATAAAAACTGCTTGACTTAACTGGTTTTTGCAGAATTTTTGAATTTCCAACAATTTTTTTACTTCTAAAACAGTTTTATCTACTTTGTCTTATAAATTTTTACCTTCTTAGTTACTTTATGCATTCGGATGGATTCGGAATGGTGAAAAATTTAAGATTTTGTAAGAAAGTAAAATATTTTCTTTCTATAATGAATGAACATCTTAACTAACATAAACATCTTTACACAAACATAACTAACACAACATAAGTTCTTACAAGAAAAGTTTTATAATAATAATAATAGTTTGGCATAACAGTCAACTTTTAACACCATTCATCCATCACTAACAACCATCGCTATGTTCATCAGAATCTATTTCTGTGGTATCACCGTTTTTTTGAACACAAACAGGATTTTCAATTTTAATAAAACTCTCATAGAATGCCTTGGCTGGTTTTATTCCTGGGTCTTGGCTGTATAGTGCTAGCAGTTCAAGAGTCGTAGGCAGCTAATTCGTTCGTTTCAGTACGTTATGTTTCTTCCATGGGGCGTCATATGAAAACCTTGCTAGAACTTCTGGGTGATTCCTATCAATTTTTAACATCTTCACTTTCTGCAGTTGGAGAGGTGGCTTAGGTGTCTTGAGAAACAATGTCCCTGTAGCTTCTTTTAGATTCTTAAACATGTTACTTCTCATTACACGTAATTTTAAAGGACGAGGTGTCTTGCGTGCATGAGAAACCGTCATATCCCAATGATAAGGAACTTCAGCATTGCTCGTCTTTTTCTTCTGTGCTGAGATCAGAGCAAAGTCTTGGTCATTAGCTAAGTACCTGTACCCTCTTACTGGGAACAGATACATATGCTCTTAAACATCTTCAAAATATGTACAATACAATACAGGAATACTACCATTGTGCGATTTTTATTCTGCCCAGGACAGCCGTCATTAAGCAGAACTAAATCTTCCTGTCTCTCATCGTCAGGCAAATTATTAAGGTAGTGAAAAATCATGGACGTTACTTCATTGGGGCCGTTATTCCTTCAAATTCTAAATATCTATACATAAAAACGTCATTGTTCCCATTTTTGCGAATGCCAAATACATTGTACCACAGCTGACGTGCATAGAACACTGCATTTGACTGAATGTGTGGCAGTGCGAGATTTTGCATAAAATCAAACGATATAAATGTCATTTTTACTTTGGAATTACTTTTCCAACGTTGTTTATGTGTTCTATTCCTGAAACTTTTGCTTTCTTTATCAAGAGCCTGAGGTCTACTTTTTGGCTTTCTTTTCAAAGACCACTCCAAATTCAACTCTATATTCATATTTTAATTTAAATAAAACAATCAACCACACAAATATTCCACCACACTACTACAACTCCCATTAACATCTAAATCTATCAGCTGACTTGTCTTGTTTTAGAGGGAAAATGTTTTGACATATCTGCTTCTTGAAGAATAATGGCTGACTTGTCTTGTTTTTGTGGTAAACTCTTTTTGACTTGTCTGGTTTTTGCAGAACCATTATATTTTTAAATTGTTTTAATGCTTGACTTGTATAGTTTCTGTGGAAATCAGCTGTGCCAGCTGATAAAGATTTTTGTGAAGTATAATATGGCGCCATTATTTAAAAATTGAAAATTTTTGACTTGTCTGGTTTTTGCTAGAAACCCCTCAATTATATATTTTTGTCGTAAAATTCATAAGGCTGAAATCGTTAAAAAATCAATTTTTTATACGTTTTCGTGAGAAATAAACAGAAAATTGCTAATACCCGCTAAACTAAGCCTTATACAAAAAATGTATGAAATAAAAGTTGTGGTTTTAAGTTCTCTACAACTTTTATTATATAGGCTACATTTTTGCTCTAAAATGCATAATAAAGTCGCAATCTTATAAACACAATTTTTTTACGAGAAAACAACCTCATTACGAATTTCAGCAGACATGGCGCCTGCCCGATCTCGTACAGCATAAAAAGATTGGTAAATGAGGCAATTTTTTTAAAAAATCGCAGGAGCTGTTTTTGAGAAAACCGTAAAAAAGTGAAAAATGACACGAATAAACTACTATTCCGGTTGACCGATTTTGATGAAAATGTTCGTGTCGGGTCCGGTAGTAGTATCTAACTCAACTTTTAAGTTTCAAGTTCGTACGATGTTCCGTTCTTGAGATATTCTGTTCGCACAAACACACGCGCGCGCGCGCAAACCAATCGCTAGAAACGTGTTTTGTGGGTTCAGGGGGTCTAAAAACATGTAGATCCGGTGAAAACTCGATTTCGAAAAATCGACATTAACAATACTTTCCTTCCTATATATTCATATAGGCAAGAGAAAGTAAAAAAAAATCACTAAACTAAGCGTTATATAAAGAAATGTTCGGAATAAACGTTGTAGGTTTTTAAATTTTCTACTACTTTGAATAATACACTTTTGCCCTAAAATGCATATTAAGGCCGCAATCTTTAAAAAAACCAATACTTCTTTTATAAAACGGTGGCAGTTCCAACATTGACATACGGCAGTGAAGCAGGAGTGATGAAGAAAAAAGGCGAAAATAAACATCTTAACTGCAGAACTGAAATTCCTAAGGTCTATCTAGGATTGTACAAGACTAGACAGGATTAGAAATGAAAATATAAGGCAATTGGGAATTATTCCACTTAGTTCCATTTAAATAGAACGCCAGAAATCCGTTTGCCTAGTACAGCGAAAAGATACAAACCGGTGGGAAGTAGAGATATTGGCAGGCCGAAGAAAAGATGGGTGCCGAAACAAATAGAAATGCCTAACCCGAGAAGAGAATAAAACGATTTTTTTTTGTTTAACGTCCGATTATTCTGCAAGTACTGCTCATTAGCAGACGGCAAAAGATGAAATGATTTATTGTAACGTATGAAAATATGCCGTGCCTGAATGGGATTCGAACCCATTCTTCTTTTTTGAAGAAAAAGAAGACTCAGTACAAATTGTGTTGTAAAATTTAAATGTCCTTTCATTTTCTTAAACAAAATACATAGTCTAATTTATTCATTTACATTAGTTTTATTCATTGTACATACTTTATTTTGAACTATGTGTACTTTCGGACCTGTGCCAATTTAGCTTGAACAAGATATACACTAATTTATACAAGTACATCATTTATAGTCACTTAAATTTTTCTGACTTCAACCGTTTTTCTTTTTTAACTTCCAGTATTTAAAAAGCAGAAGCATCAAAGTCATAATAAATCGTACAATTTATGTAAGTTTTAAAATTACAATTTATATCTGTATTAAAAATAGGCCTTGTGTTTAAAATTTTGCAACGGCTTCTTTCTCTCAATAAATTTTTATTTTCATACTTCATTTAGACACTCCTCATTTTTCAAAGCAAGTAGGTTACAATATTGCAACAGGTCTTTTTTTGTTACAAAGAAGTCCTTAACTCAGATTTAATCCTCATAATTATGATTGGAATTTATAAATTCCTTTCATAATTTAAAAGACATGTTTATTTTTACTTCACTGAACAATTTTTATAGTCCAGATTCTGAAAAAAAATTAATGGACGGTATGCATAAAAATATTTTCTGAATTCTGTTGTTTAAATCAACGGTTGAAAGACTCGTTTGAAACTCTAGTCTAGAGGCTTTAATAAGTAAAACGAGGAGTGAAGTGGTTTACTATTGCTTTCCTCACTGGGTTGAAACAGTATGCTTATCAGCATACCAGGCCCTCCAAAGATCACCATATTTTACCCTCCAAATGACACTTCACTTAATTCACCACAGGGTCTAACTGAATAATGGTGAAATTCATTACTCTCAGAGGAGATAACTCTGATTAGTGTCTTTTAGACCTCTACCTCTTCTATTCTTAAATGTATCAGTCATATAATTGGCTGACTATGTGATAAGAAACAGAACTATTTATAGTACCCATTGAAACTAGCAGATCGAGTGCAAACCATTTAACACTCCACCTGCCTGTCATGGGCAACCTTTAAACTTACAACAATTAATCATTGAAACAATGCATAAGAACTTCTTGTTCCTAGATTAAGCCTCTCAACGTTCGTGGCACACCGATCTTTATAAAAGACGCTTTGAGATGGATTTAAAGTCTCACTCTTGAGAAATAAGCGGCCAATATAAAAATTTCACGCGAATGTCTACTTCTGATTTTGAGAAACTGCTCCAGAAGACTGGACTTGTGTTTCGGATCCCATAATAATGAGTTAGTCTTACATAGGTCAATAAGTTTCGAAACATTCCTCTAACCACTCCATTTTTAAATTATAAATGTCGGAACAAAATATAAAACCGAAAAGTAAATAAAATATAAAAATACTGAAATAAAAATATTCTTTTGTCATCACTCTCTCGACTAGTTTGATGCAGTTCTCTAAGCTATTCTATCTTGCGCTCATTATATTACACTTACATGCCTGTAACACCCTAAAACTTTTTCAACTTGCTTTAAATACGAGGTGTGGCTATTAAATAACGAGACTGACGTTGTAAAAAATTTTTTTTTTTATTTTATACATAATCACTTATTGTCACCTTCAATATACACTCCATCTCTATCCCTACAAAGCTCCATGCAAATTTTCCATTGTTGAAAACAGTGCTGGTGGTCATCTCCTGTCAGCTCCTTCAGGACACGTGCCGCTCAAAAATGTTTGAAATGAAGCTCGCAAAAATATTTGTACTGACACTTTGCACACGATTGAAAATGATCCAAATTTTATGGAAACGATAATAACATGTGATGAAACGTGTTTTTTACTTATGATCCTGAAACGAAGCACCAATCCATGCACTGGAAGAGCCGAACTTCGCCGAGAGCCAAAAAAGCTCGAATGAGAAAGTCAAAATTCAAAGCAATGATGGTTGTTTTTTTTCTATATCCATGGGATTGTGTACCTTCACTGGGTTCCTGAAGGTCAAACAATTAATCAATATTACTACCAATAGGTACTTTCTAAACTACGTCAAAGAGTAAGAAAAAAAGCCGCGAAATGGGGAACGACAAATCATGGGTTCTCCACCAAGACAATGCGCCAGCTCATTCCGTGTTGTCTGTCAAGAGGTTCCTAGCCAAGTACAGCATCTCAGTGTTAGAACATACACCTTATTCACCAGATCTAGCACCATGTGATTTCTACCTGTTCCCTAAGGTAAAATCTGCATTACAAGGGACAAGATTTGAGTCTGTGGAAGCTGTAAAAGAGAAAGCGGCACGTGTCCTGAATGAGCTGACAGAAGATGACTTCCAGCACTGTTTCCAACAATGGAAAACTCGCATGGAGCGTTGCAGGGATAGAGAAGGAGTGTATATTAAAGGTGACAACTAGTGATTATGTATATAATTAAAATAAAATTTTTTACGTCAGTCTTGTTATTTAATAGCACACCTCGTATTTTAACCTTTACCTCCCCCTACAATTCACTCCCTCCATATTACCCTCCATTATTGAAAGACCATACCTGGATACCTTAAGATACGCCCCACTAGTCTATCCATTCTTCTGGAAAGATGTTTCCGTATAGGCTACTTCTTTTTTTATCTACTCGTCTATGAACCTCTAAATTACTTATTTTGTACACCCATCTAAACATTTTCATATAACACCACATTTTAAAAGCTTCTATCATCTTCCTTTTTACAGCCCCTATCACCCATGTTTCACTTCCGTATAAAAAGCTACACTTTAAACATAGTGTTTTAAGAAATTTTTTCTAATTTGTAAATCATGTTTATAGTCAGTAGCTGTTTTTTCATTTCAAAGTGTTTTCTAGCTTAAGCAATTTTACTTTTGATATCACTTTGTTCTTCTACCATTCTTTGTTATTTTACTCCCAAGATAGCAGAATTCCCCAACTTTCTGTATATTTTCGTTACCTACTTTTTATTTTTCCATCTCTTCTAAACAACTTGATGCTGCAAAACACTTTTGTTTTGTTCTTATTAATTTTCATGTAGTAATCCTTTCTAATGATCTTATCCATTCCATTTAAGATATCCTTTAGTTCTTTTTTATCTCTGCTAATACTACGATTCCATCTGCGAAGCTAAGCATTTTTATGTTTCTCCTTGAATTTTTATACGGATGTCAAATCTTTCCTTCACGTCATTTATAGCCTCTTCTATATATACAAGTTAACAAGTAGAGGTGACAATGAACATCCTTGTGATAGTCTACACCTTTTATCGCTGCAGCTTCTTTTTTGTACCACTAAATTCTCAAAAAATGTGTTTGATTCTTATACAGATAACTTTCTTTTCTTTGTACTTAATTACTAGTTTTTTTAACGTTTTAACGAAATATAACATTATAAATGAACACCCTGTGTCAGTAATGAGCCTATGAGTTCTACAGGATGCGTTTTGAATACAATTAAGGCTTAATTTATTATTCTTTTGTTTATAAATAAAAACTTGCGTTTCTATGAACTAAGGGAATCCAAAAGCAGTATTCTGTTCGGTTTTACAATAATCAAACTGTAGTAGCCTGTTGCTTATGTCAATGTAAAAAGCGAAAATTGCATTTCCGTTCTAAACCTCCATTTACAATCAATGTTCTATATTCAGTGTACGTACTGGGTGTTTATAAAAATTGTTTCTTTTAAAAATTATCTTGTAAATTAAATTCCGAAATTATTCACATAAATTTATTTACTTACTTTAAATATTATAGTACATATTCAGAACCACTTTTTTACAGAATGATTTTTACTGTCTCTGGGCTATATGAATAAACTCGAATAGGAAGGAAAGTATTGTTTCCATGTCGATTTTTCGAAATGAAGTTTTCACCGGATTTACACGTTTTCAGACCCCCTGAACCCAAAAAACATGTTTTTAGCGATTGGTCTGAGTGTGTGTGTGTGTGTGTGTGTGTGTGTGTGTGTGCGTGTGTGTGTCTGTGTGTGAACAAAATATCTCAAGAACGGAACATCGTACGAACTTGAAAACTTAAAACTTAAGTTAAATACCACTAGAGGACCCGACACGAGCATTTTCATCAAAATCGGTCAACCGGAAGTAGTGTATTTATGTCATTTTTCACTTTGTTGCGATTTTCTCAAAAACGACTCCTACGATTTTTTTTTAAATCGCCTCATTTCCTACTTTTTTATGCTCAATAAGATAGGGTATAATGCCATGTCTGCTGAAGTTCTTGGAGAGGCTATTTTCTCGTAAAAAATAGTTTCTTTAAGATTGCGGCTTTAATATGCATTTTAGTGCAAATCAAAGTTGTACATAATTGAAAAACCTAGAACTTTTAATTCAAACACTGTTTTGTATAACGCTTAGTTAAGCGATAGTGAAAGATTTTCTGTTTTTTTTTCATAAATATCTATAAAAAAAATTGATTTTTTTAGATATCAGCCTTAGTCAGCATTTTACGATAAAAGTGTATAATTATAATCAAATTTTTAGGAATTAAAATATCTACAACTTTTATTTAGAGTATTCTTCTCCCCTCAGAGCCTAGTTTAGCGTGAAAGAGTGGTTTTCCTTATCATTAAGCCAAACTAGGGTTGGTTTTCATTTTGCGTCTTTCACTCATGATTAAAATAAGGTTACGTTTATTGAGGTTAATTTTTTGTTTATGTCTAATGTTTTATTACTAATGTTAAGTTTTATTGTTAATTATTTACATTGGCAAGAGAAAATCGTGTGAGTGTTTCACACCAGATTAGTTAATACTGAACTTAATATACTGAGAAAAATAAAGGAACGGAATAAAAAATTTAAATTCGTGTTAATTTAAATTTTAGACGAGTGAAGTACGAAATGATATCATGGTGGCATAAAATAAGAATTATTAACTCTCATTTCCGTTAGTAAAAATAACTTGGTGAGTTAATACGTTACGAGTATTTAGAAGGCAGTAGGATAAAGAGGGGCTCATAAATAAAAAAAGAGTTAAAAATGCAGTATACATGTTGGTTAAAAATAAACAAAATAGCTCAATGCATTATTTTACAGTAAATATTGGAGACGCACAGTTTACATGTAATAGGAATGTAGAAATATCATGTAACTAGATGAGACAAATAGAGCGCCGTAATTTTAACCAGCAGTCCTGATTTGGCTGGCTAGAATTACCACACACACACGCACGCACGCACGCACGCACATACACACACACGCACGCGCGCGCGCGCGCATACACGCACACACACACACACACATATATATATATATATATATATATATATATATATACACACACACACACACTTACATGGTGTAAGGAGAGAGACGGTAATGTTAGAAGAAAAGAAACACTATTAAATATTAAACAAATGGTACAAAAAAAAACTTTAGTGTGAAACACTCACACAACTTTATCTTACCAATTCAAATAATTAACAATATAACCTAACATTAGTAATAAAGCATTAGAAATAAACAAAAAACTAACCTTAAAAAACATAATATTATTTTAATCATGAGTGTAAGACGTAAAGTGAAAATCAACCTCAGTTAGCTTAAAAATACGGAAAATCACTCTTTCACGCTAAACTAGGCTCTGTAGAGAATAATGCTAAAAATAAAAGTTGTAGATCTTTTAATTTCCTATAAATTTAATTATATACACTTTTGTCGTAAAATGTAGCCTATACTAAGGTTGAAATCGTAAAAAACGATTTTTCACACGTTTTCGTGAGAACAAAGAGAAAATCGCTAATTATTGCTAAACGAAGCGTTTTACAAAAAAATGTTATAAATAAAAGTTGTAGGATTTTAAATTGTATACAACTTTTATTATATAAATTTTTGCGCTAAAATGCATTTTAAATCCGCAACCTTAAAAAAACAATTTATTTACGTGAAAACAGCCTCACCAAAAATTTCAGCAAACATAGCGCCTACCCTATCTTGTAGAGCATAAAAAATTTAGTAAACCAGGCGACTTTAAAAAAATCGTAGGACCCGTTTTTGTGAAAATCACAAAAAAGTGAAAAATTACACGAATAAAATACTACTTCCGATAGACCGATTTTGATGAAAATGTTCGTTTCGGGTCCTCTACTAGTGGTACCTAACTTAAAGTTTCAAGTTTCAAGTTCGTACGATGTTCCGTTTTTGAGATATTCTTTTCACACACACATACACACAGACCAATCGCTAAAAACATGTTTTTTTTTCTTCAGTGGGTCTAAAGATACTGAAGTCACGAGATTGCCTTTTACGTATGGATGGGCTGTGAGGAAGGGTAGCGAAATATTTGCAGTGCTGCCAACCTCAACAGTGTGACACTAATCATACATTTCACTACCGAGCAGTTTCTATATACATTTTGTAAGCTGTGCCATGTGTAATTACATGACTTGAAATGTTTGATTTACTGTAATTACGAATGAATCACCATCTTTACTATTGCTGTCATCGGTGTTTTCATTGTCAGTCTCTCTAGTATCTACCTAAACGTTTTGTTTTTACCAGGTGTCAACAAAACTGTTAAAGAATAGCTTCTTTTCGTCTTTAATTTCCTTCTTTATTTTTCGAATTGTGGAAAGAGAAACATCACAGTAGTTAGCCGCTCACTCACAGCTTTTGTTAAGAGGCACGGATAGGCATTTTTGTTTAGTTTCAACTTCACAACATTTTATTACATTGCGTTCAGCAATGTGAATAGTTCGACCACGTTTTCGAGAAACCGACATTTGTGTTTACGGTAACAAACAGTTATATTCGTACAGTTAATTTCAAAAGGTTCTGCGATATACTGTATATGCTCTGGGTATAGTATAAGTTGTTATGTTTGTAGTACTGAAATTAAAGCAGTCGCGCATTGCGCACTGATGCTTTTTCCCCTTTACCCCTCGTTGCAAACAAGGGCAAACTCGTGACTCAAGTGACTATAAAAACGTGTAGTTACGGTGGAAACTCGATTTAGAAAAATCGACATGAAAACAATACTTTCCTTCCTATATATTCATATAGTGAAAAGTAAAAATATTGTACAAAAATAACTACTCTTTTGAAAGATAACATACAAAATGTGCTGGGAGGATAACAGAAAAGATCCAGGGTCTTATTTCCATTTATCCGAAAAATTTCGTTAATTCAACAATGGTGTTACTCGATGTGACGGATTATCGAGAGATCATTATACAAATATAATAAAACAGAATAACATTCTAAATATAAAACAACAAAGAGTGATAAATACAATAGATAAAGAACAAGTAGAATACGAGATAAGGTTATTATGACAAAAACAAAGAGGAAAGATGTGACAAAGACAAGACAAAATGCAAGTTGTGTGATAGCGTAGAGTTAAACAGCGGAGGGTGCACAGGACTACGTAACATCCATACACCGGTCATTGGTCACATCAAAGCACGTAGTGTTAGTGCGATGCGATATCTTCCGAGTTGGAATGCAGACATTGCAGTTAGAAACAGTGCAGCCAACTTAGCAAAACAAAACACCGCAACTGATCTGGTACATTATATTAATGTTTGTGATCTTATAATCAAGCTATAGTAAATGCACGCACGCGCTACCTTCTCAATTAATAGCATCGTCATCAGATGAATTGTTCTAAAAATCGAAATTGCTCATCCACCTGAAGAAACTGTAGAGTACTATATGATGTTGTTTTGGTCATCAGCCGAAAGGCTAGGAACCTCTAGAAGCTTTACTAAATAATACGAGGAGTTGATGGTTTACAATTGCCTTCCTCACTGAGTAAAAATCTGGTGTGAAACACTTACACGACTATCTCTTGCCAATGAAATTACTGACCAATATAACCTAACATTAGTAATAAAACATTACAAAAACACAAAAAACTAACCTTAATAAACATAACCTAATTTTAACCACGAGTGAATGATGCAAAATGAAAACTACTCTTAGTTTTGTCACCGCCACCCCTTCTAATTAATCATTTACTGTGTTGCCGGCCTTCAATACTTCTTCCGGCCTTTGTCGGCGCACCGACAACCTTTCGGCCCCGCACCGACAGAGGTCTTTGTCATCAAGGCCGAGCCAGTAGCCGCGCCCTCTACCACAGCGCTCTCGGCGACGATAAAAAGAGCGCTCCACTGAGCTGAACGATTCAATTCCGATCCAGATACAGAGGGATTCACTTCGAACCAGACGCTCCACAGCAAGACGTCCACCAGGGCACACGGCTACCGGACTCCAGCGAAGACTAATCGATGACCCCGCAAGAGAGAAGATGATGCTTCTGCTCGCCGATCCGTCACCGTAAGCCGTCGACCGGACCGTCATCGCCCGCTGACGCAAGCGATGCCCACAGCGGTCCCTCGACCGAGCCTTACGCCCACCGGATAAGACGAAGCAGCCATCGAGGCACTACTGCGAGGGAAGAAGATGACGTCTCCCCTAAACGACGACACGTCGTGTCGCCCAGCCTCCGACCGCCACGACGCTACGACCGACGCCTCTCCAAGACGACCACCGCTTAAACGGCCCTTTTCAGGGCCACCAAAAAATAAGGTTTGCCATTTAATGTCGCCATCCGGTGACAGTTTGTGGATTAATAATATGGAAAATCACTTTTTGATGCTAAAGGAGGCTCTTGAGGGAAAAATGCTCTAAATAAAAGTTGTAGATCTTTTAATTTCCTATAAATCTGATTATACACTTTAGTCGTAAAATGTATACTAAGGCTGAAATCTTAAAAAATCGATTTTTTACAAGTTTTCGATAAAAAAAAAATAAAAAAAATCGCTAATTACCGCTAAACTAAGCGTTATACAAAAAAAATGTTTTTTATAAAAGTTGTAGGATTTTAAATTCTCTAAAACCTTAATTATATACATTTTTGCGCTAAAATGCATAATGAAGTCGCAATCTTAAAAAAACAACAATTTTTTTACGAGAAAACAACCTCCCCAAGAATTTCAGCAGAAATGGCGCCTGCCTTGTCTTGTACAGAATAAAAAATTTAGTAAATGAGGCGATTTTAAAAAAATCATAGTAGCCGTTTTTGAGAAAATCGCAAAAAGTGAGAAATGACACGAATAAACTACTTACTTCTGGTTGACTTATTTAATGAAAATGTTCGTGTCGGGTCCTCTAGTGGTATCTAACTTAAGTTTCAAGTTTCAAGATCGTACGATAATCCGTTCTTGAGATATTTTGTTCACACACACACACACTGACCAATCGCTAAAAACATGTTTTTTGGGTTCAGGGGTCTGAAAACGTGTGATCCAGTGAAAACTCGATTTTGAAAAATCGACATGAAAACAATACTTTCCTTCTTTTATATTTATATAAGCAAGAGAAAGTAAAAAAGTATGCCTATCAGCATTTTAGGCCCTCTGAAAAGCATCTACTTTCCACCCTGTAAATGACACCTTCACTTCAATCACCCCAGAATTTGGCTGTATATTAAAATTCATTACTTTTAAGAGGAGATAACTGTGATTAGCTTATTTTACACCTCTACCTCTTTTTTCCTTAAATGCTTCAGTCATATAATTGGCTGACCATATGTTTACCCATAATAGGTTAGGCGTATATTGTTCATTGTATACAATGGCAAAAGAACGTCGTGTCAGTGTTTCACACGAGATTTTTTTTAATTTGTTAACAAATAAATCTGCCTATAACTGACAGGGTGTTAAATTACTTGCATCAATCTGTTAATTTCAGGGCTACAAAAATAATAGTTCTGTTTCTTATCATATGGTCAGCCAATTAAATAACTGAATCATTTAAGAACAGAAGAAGTAGAGGTGTAAAAGACACTAATCAGAGTTATCTCCTCTGAAAGTAATGAAATTCATTATACAGCCAGACCCTGTGGAGAATGAAGAGAAGGTATCATTTGCAGGGTGGAAAACGTGTGCGTTTCGGAAAGTCCAGCATGCTGATAAGCATACTTTTCAACTCAGTGAAGGAGGCACTGATAAACCACTTAATTTTTCGTTTTACTTAATAAAACCTCTAGACGTTCAAACTAGTCTTTTGGCTGATGACCTAAACAACACAACAAATAAATATATTTTTGGTTAGATCATCAGCCGAAAAGCTGGTTTGAACCTCTAGAGGAATTACTAAATAAAACGAGGAGTGAGGTGGTTTACCTTCCTCACCGAGTAGAAAAGTTTGCTTATCAGCATGCTGGCCCTTACAAAGCATCTACTTTCCACCCTGTAAATGACACCTTCACTTTATTCACCAAAGGGTCTGGCTGTATAATGAAATTCATTACTTTCAGAGATGACTCTGACTACTGTCTTTTACATCATAACCTCTTCTCTTCTTAAATGATTCAGTCATATAATTAGCTGACCATACGATAAGAAACAGGACTATTTTTTGTAACCCTGGAACTAGTAGATCGAGTGCAGACAATAACACTCCTCCTGCCTGTAATGGGCAAAATTCTATGATAGAAAATGTAAATATTTGTACAAAGTAATGTTTGTGAGTTTGTCAGTAAGTTAATAAATTGAAAAATGATGGAATAAATATTTTTTTAACGTACAATAAAAATAAAAATTAAAGGCACTTACTGGTAAATACCCAACCAGGTCTAAAATTATATTAGATCAGTAGTTCTAAACCTGGCGGGTTAAGCGTATCTTACAATCTTTTTTGGGGGGTTTACTTATGATTAAACGTAAGTTATATTATTGACTAGCTAAAGTATCTACCCGTTCTTCCAACGGTTTCCTTGTGCCGTGGACGGTCGGTTGGGGTACCGAGTTCGATGCCTGTCAGGTTTTTAACTATTCATTGTTATCTATTTTTTTCACCATCAGCATTATTATTTATGAAAAAAGAATAGTTGAACCTAAAATAAAAGCGAGATCTTGGTGGTTTTAAACTATGATATGCAGCCTTTTATTATTTTCATAATAAATGAAAGGTAAATCACAATAGGAACACCACGATGGTGACCACTGTTAACTCGACTGATTCATTTTTGACAATGTGACTTAGAATGAGTAGGTAGGTAACTGACTGAATGAATACGGGTTTTATCGACGCGTAGGCCTATGTTTATTGTTCAGTTTTTGTATGTTAGTATTCTTCTAAAAATATTAGTTTATTTTTTTAAATTGGTAATATCTCCGTCATTATGCATTAAAATGAAAAATTTTACATAATCAAACTTGTTTGTCTTTAAACGGTTCGTAATTTCGATTATATAACATTTTTTGGTACACTGACTTTTAACGGAGATATTCGTAGTTTTTTGTTTACCCCTCCCTCTAAACTCCCCCAACCCTTTGTGATATTAAAAAAAAAAATATAGCCTATTTTCATTTTAATTATGTCCAGAACCTAAATACCGAAATTCATTGAATTTGCTTCAGCGGTTCTTGCGTGATGCCGTAACATACACACAGAAATTCAGCTGAACTTATTTCCGGTGTTTACGTGGTACATCTGGTATAGAAACAAAATTTGGGGCATTTTGAAAAATTGTATAGACAAAATCACAATTTTATTTATGTAGATTATCAACAACGGTAAGAGATAGTCGAGCGAGTGTTTCACACCAGATTCATCCTGCGTATTGAATTAAACGGAAAAGTAAATAACATGTTGTAAGAAAATAGACATGAAAAACGAAAGGAGATTGATAAAGGCATGTTTAATAGGCTGCAAATATGTACAAGGACGCGTAAGCGCTGAAGTTTTAGATTAAATTACGAATAAAATTACTGTAATTCTAGAACGTAAAGTTTCATATTGCAGTGCATAATTCAACGGGCTTTACAAACATAAACAGACACACGATTGCAATAAATAATCGAATTAAATTACCAACTTGTAACCAGTTACTTTGCACGTGTTTTTCTTGAGATAAAAATTTTCTTTATGAAACGGAAAAATTAATAATAAATAAAAACCGAGACAAAATTATTTCACAACAAATTAAACTTCCTTTTCACTAATAATGTTAACGCTCACAGCTCGACTTCCTGACAATAAATTTTCATATTTAAAGTAAGTAAAACCACAAAGTAGGTAGGTAACCAAATCAATATCTAAGTAAAAATCTGGTGTGAAGCACACACACGACTTTCTCTTCCCAATGGAAATAATGCCCAAATATAACTTAACATTAGTAAACAAGGTCAAATAAAAAATCTGGTGTGAAACTATCACTCGACTTCCTCTTGCCAATGCAAAAATTATCCATATAACCTTACATTAGAAATAAACAAAAAACTAAACTCAAAAAAACATAACCTAATTTTAATCATGAGTGAAAGACGCAAAATGAAAATTAACCTCTGTTTGGCTTAAAAGTACGGAAAATCACTCTTTCACACTAAACTAGACTCTGTAGAGAAAATGCACTAAAAACCGTTGCAGATCTTTTAATTTCCTATAAAGTTGAATATATACACTATTGTAAAATGCACACTAAGACTAAAATCTTAAAAAAAAAAATCGATTTTTTTTAACACGATTTCGTGAAAAAACAAACAGAAAATCGCTAATTACCGCTAAACTAAGCGTTATACAAAAAAATGTTTGAAATAAAAGTTGTAGGATTTTAAATTTTCTTTAACTTTAATTATACTATACATTTTTGTCCTAAAATGCATATTTAGGCTGCAATCTTTAAAAAAAAACACTTTTTTACGAGAGCGCAGCCTTCCCAAAAATTTTAGCAGGCATGTCGTTTACCTTACCATTTCTTTTGTTATCAGTCTCTCTGATTTGATGCAGTTCTCCAAGCTGTTCTATCTTGCGCAAGTCGTTTCATATCTACATATCTGTAACACCCTACATCTTTTGTAATTTGCTTTATGTATTCTAACCTTTACCTCCCCCTACAATTCATTTCCTCAATATTACCCTCCGCATCGACAGATATCTTAAAATATGGCCAACTAGCCTATCCCTTCTTCTGGTAAGATGTTTCCATATACGTACTTCTTTTTTCAATCACTCGTCAAAGAACCTCTAAATTACTTATTTTGTACACCCATCTTTTAAACATTTTCATTTAACACCACATTTCAAAATCTTTTATCATCTTCCTTTTTACAGCCCTTATCAACCACGTTTCACTCCCGTATAATGCTACACTCCGAACAGTGTTTTAAGAAATTTTTTCCAATTTATAAATCAATGTTTGTAGTCACCTTACCATATAAAAAATAAAACAATGTAGTAACTGAGGCGATTTTAAAAAAAATCGTAAGAGCCGTTTTTGAGAAAATTGCAAAAATATGAAAAATTACACGAATAAACTACTTCTTCCGTTTGACAATTATATAGTAAATTAAAAGATCTACTACTTTTATTTTGAGCATTTTTCTCTACAGAGCCTATTTTAGCGTGAAAAAGTGATTTTCCGTATTTTTAAGCCAAACTGAGGTTAATTTTCATTTTGCGTCTTTCACTCATGATTAAAATTAGGTTATGTTTTTGAGGTTAGTTTTTAGTTTATTTCTAATGTTTTATTACTGATGTTAGGTTATATTGTTCATTATTTCCAATGGCAAGTGAAAGTCGGGTAAGTAAGTGTTTCACCCCAGATTTTTTTCCTAGTTGTAGAACTAATTTGTAGTAGTTTTTTTTATTTAGAATTAGGTATGATCGTTTAAATGTTTACTGTTAGAATAACTTTTATTATTTTTATGTTCTAGGTTATATTTTTTGTGGTAATGTATCTGCCTACAACATGGAAATCAATTTTCTTATTCTTATTCTTAAACAAGCGATTGTTCTAGGGAAAAAGATATTCTGTTCCTAACACAACCGGAAACGGCACAAAATTGTGTACAGGTCAAGGAGTATCAACTCACACTGCCGTATCTATACCGGTTGAAAAGGGCTACCAACTTCGTGTCACAAAACAAAATTTCCCTCACTTAGAAAAAAATTACCAGACATTGACAATTGGGTAACAGGACTAAAAAAATCACTCTGTAATAAAGTAAAGCTCTATAATTTTTTCTCAGAGACTATATTTTAACATAATACTGTAGATATTTTTTCAAAAGCAAATTTTTAATAAATATTATCGTTAACAAAGAAATAACGTGCTAAACGTTTTTAACAAAAGAATTCTTGAAAAGTTGAATAAACTGCAATACATTGTTTAGAATACGTCTAGACAACTTACAAATGTGATCTGTTAATAACCTACCGCCTTTTACAATAGGCACAATTTATATTAACAATTACAGAAATTTTTTTACAGTTTAACGCAACGATAAAAAAACTGTCTTAAATATAACAAAAATCAAATGCTTCATGTTAAATTAAAGTGTAAAGTAAAAATTATATTCCTAAATATATGAATAAAAAAATTTGATGTGAAACACTCAAACGACTTCCTCTTGCCAACGCAAATAATAAACGATATAACCGAAAATAAATAATTTCAGAAATTTATAGAAATTTCAGGAATTTCAGGAAATATAGAATTTGTAAAAATGAATCAAAGAAGCCGTTTTTGAGAAAATCGAAAAAAGTGTTAAAATTGCGAAGTTTCAACTTCGTACGGTATTCCAGTCTTGAAATATTTTCTTTCATACACTCCGCGTGTGTGGGCGCGCGCACACACACGCACACAGAGAGAGAAAAATGGTGGGGCGACAGGGGGTAAAAAGAGGAGGAGAGAGAAAGCGAGAGAAGAGAGAGAGCAAAAGAAGATAAAGGTGAGTTAGAGGGAGAGGAGTGGGTAGGGGAGAGCGATAGCAAGAGAGCGAGAGACAGAGAGAGTGGAATTGCTAAAAACATGTTTTTTTGGGATCAGGTGTTCTAAAAACGTATGCTACATCTGGTGAAAACTCGATTTCGCAAAATCGACATGAAAACAATACTTTTCTTCCCTATACTATATTTGTATACCAAGTAAAACTTATGTAATTGTAGAACTGTTTTTATTCATAGAAACCGTTTTTTGAGAAAATCGCAAAAAAGTGTAAAATTTTCGAAGTTTCAACTTCATACGGTAATCCATACTTGAAATATTTTCTTTACACACACACACACACCCCGCGCGCACATCGAGAGAGAAAGGGGTAGAGAGATAGGGGGTCTCCCTCTTGTCGAAACGTAAGAGTAAGTAAGAGGAGGAGAAAGAAAGCGATAGGAGGAGAGAGAGGGCAACAGGAGATAAAGGAGAGTTAGAGGGAGAAGGGTGAAGAGGGGGAAAGAGAGAGATTTATTGCTAAAAACATATTTTTTGGGTTCAGGGGTTCTGAAAACGTATAGGCTACTACATCCGGTGAAAACTCGATTTCGCAAAATACGCACTCTGATATGTGTTCTTCCTTATACTAGATATATTTTGTACAAAGCAAGTAAAACTTATGTATTCGTAGAAACCGTTTTTTGAGAAAATCGTAAAAAAGTGTAAAATTTACGACGTTTCACCTTCGTACTGTCACCCATTCTTGAAATATTTTCTTAACACACACACCCCGCACGTGAGGGCGCGCACACACACGCACGCACACAGAGAGAAAGGGGGTAGGGCGTCAGGAAGTAAAAAGAGGACGAGAGAAAGCGAGAGGAGGAGAGGGCAAAAAAAGATAAAGAAAAGTCAGAGGGAGAGGAGGCGAGAGAGAGAGAGAGAGGAATTGCTAAAAACGTGTTTTTTGGGTTCAGAAGTTCTGAAAACGTATAGACTACTACATCCGGTGAAAACTCGATTTTGCAAAATCGACATGAAAACAAAACGTTTCTTCCTATACTAGATTTCTATAGAGCAAGAAAAACAGTTACTTTTTTTGAATTAGTGTGAAAGTGAAACATTTTGATGCTGGAACAGACTAAATATAACCTACGCCGAGTAATCATTGGACAATGTCAATTACAAATTGATTAATGGATTAATTGAATCAGAACCATGTATAATGTATAAGCAGATAAATGTGAAGCATTTACTTCCTGAAATATCAATGGGTTACCACGATAAAAACCATATCTGTATTAAAATAAATCGTACATAAATAATATCGTTGATAACAACTAATGAAAAATTTTAAATAATTCATGTAAATTATTATTTATTAGTTTGTTTAATAGGATAACCGATTAATTAATTGATTTAATAAGACACAAACATTAATTATTACAGTTAAATAATTAGATATTATTTCAGCATATCGTAATGATTCGATTTTTATAACATTGCTTTTTTATTAACTAATCATTCTGATTCATTGTTTTTGGGACAAGATAACGAGACAAACGTAATGTATTCAATTCGATTTAATTGAATTGCTCAATTTTGATAAGCCATTTCTATAAAACAATAATATTTTAATTTCATTTTTTTCGGTCATCAGTCTCTCGACTGGTTTGATGCAGTTCTCCACGCTGTTATATCTTGCGCATATCGTTTCATATCTACTCGTTTCTCGTACTACTTGTAACACCCTACATCTTTTGTAATTTGTTTTATATATTCTAAACTTTGCCTCCCCGTATAATTCACTCCCTTTAATATTACCCTCCGTATTGATAAATGTCTTAAAATAATGCCGCACTAGCCTATCCTTTCTTCTGGTAAGATGTTTCCATATACTTCTTTTTTCATTCACTCGCCTAAGAACCTCTAAATTACTTATCTTGTCCACCCACCCTAATCTTTAACATTCTCCTAAAAAACCACATCTCAAAAGCTTAAATCCTCTTCCTTTCTACAGCCCCTATCACCCACGTTTACTCCCGTATAATGCTACACTCCACACATAGTGTTTTAAGATATTTTCCTAATCTGTAAATCAATGTTTGTAGTCAGTAAGTTGTTTTTCATTTTAAAGGCGTTTCTAGCTTGAGCAATTCGACTTTTGACATTACTTGTGCTTATACCATTCTTTGTTATTTTACTCCCTAGATAACAGAAGTCCCAAACTTCCTGTATGTTTTCGTTACCTACATCTCTTCCCATCATCATTTCCCTTCTCTTCTAAACAACTTGCTGCTACACACCACTTTCGTTTTCTTTTTAATAATTTTCATAAAGTAATCCTTTCTCATAACCTCATCCATTCTATTTAAGATATCCTCCAGTTCTTTCTTGGTCTCCGCTAATACTACGATACCATCAGCAAATCTCAATTCAAAGCTATAAGACATTAAAAAACCTATATCTTTAATTTAAAGGATTTTTCCACAGAGCCTAGTTTCGAGGCAATTACTGTTTTCCTGTATTTGTAAGTCGAACAGATGATTTTCATTTTGCGTCATTCACTCATCAAATAACGAGTTTATTTTGTAATTTTTACTTTCTTTTGCCTATATGAATATTATGAAGGAAAGTATTGTTTTTCATGTCGATTTTTCATCGGATCTACACGTTTTCAGACCTCCTAAACCAAAAAACATGTTTTTAGCGATTGGTCTGTGTGTTCTCTATATGTGTGTGAACAGAATATCTCAAGAACGGAACATCGAACGAACTTGAAACTTAAGTTAGGTACTACTACCGGACCCGACACGAACATTTTCATCAAATCGGTCAACTGGAGTAGTAGTTCATTCGTGTCATTTTTCACTTTTTTGCGATTTCATCAAAAACGGCTCCTACAATTTTTTTAAAAATCGCCTGGTTTACTCCCTAGATTATTTATTAATATTAACAAATCTATTAATATTAACAAAGATTATTTATAATATTTATGCTTTACAAGACAGGGTACGCGCATTTCTGCTGAAATTCTTGGAGAGGCTGTTTTTACGTAACAAAAAAAGTTTTTTTATGATTGCGGCTTAAGAGCAAAATGTATATGATAAAAGTTGTAGAGAATTTAAAATCCTACAACTTTTATTTCAAACATTTTTTGTATAAAGCTCAGTTTGGCGGTAATTAGCGATTTTCTGTTTTTCTCTTACGAAAACGTAAAAAAATCGATTTTTTACGATTTCAGCCTTAGTATGCATTTTACTACAAAAGTGTATAATCAAATTAATAGATAATTAAAAGATCTACAACTTATTTAGAGCATTTTCTCTACAGAGCCTTAGTTTAGCGTGAAAGATTGATTTTCCGTATTTTTACGCCCAACTGAGGTTAATTTTCATTTTACGTCTTTCACTCATGATTAAAATTAGGTTATGATTTTTGATATTATTTTTTTGTTTATTGCTAATGTTTTATTACTAATGTTAGGTTATATTGTTCATTATTTGCATCGGCAAGAGAAAGTTGCGTGAGTGTTTCACACCGGATTTTTACACATTGTTTACTAATTTTTTTTAATCCCTAATGTGCGTGACTTTCAATCTGTTCAATTGAGAACAATAAGCAACCCCATGACTTAATGAGATGAGGATGATGTGTATGACCTGTAAATGAGGTGTAGTCTTGTACAGACCTAGGACAACTATTCCTGAAAAAGTATGGTTATTTGAACCCCAACCTTCAAAATACACCGGTTACCAATATCTAGTATCAAATTTGTATAAAAATAACTACCTCTACTAGGGTTGAAACAGGAACCTTCGTCTCTGAAAATCAGGTGACTTGCGGCGACGACTTTACCTCTAGACGAACTCGCTGGTTCATTGTATACTATAATTATCATAATTATAATGATGAATTATAATTATTATAATAATGTATAATGATTAAACATAGGTGACATTATTGCATAGGTTTCATTATTTACATTGGCAAGAAAAAAGTCGTGTGAATGTTAAGCAACAGTGGTGGGGGTTTTTTTTGTTTAGTTCTAATCCGGTGAAGACGGATAGTACAGAAGGTAGGCCTATATACGAAAATTTATAATTATTTTCGTTAGAAAACGAGCTTGGGTGAAAAAGTAAACATATTTACGGATCACACTGTGTACACAAAGAAATTACTATATATTTAAGTGGGATGATATTACATAATCAGAAGAAGAGAAAAAGTAATTATTTATTCAAACGTGGGTATACTGTAACAATCCGTAAAAGGATATACAGGGTGATTCATGAAGTTCTCCCCCCACTTCTACAGCACATTGTACTAGTAAAAATAATGAAAAAATGTTATATAAACATAGGTCCGAAAACGCTTCGTTAGCGAGTTACAGCTAGCGAAAGTTTCGCCTGGATTTCAGTTCACCAGGTGAAATGAGGTCTTCCTGGAATTCTGGTAAGGTAGATTAAGGGGCGAATTCAATCATTTCTTATGGTTTTTGATCTGATAAATTGAATAAAACAGGTCCCAGAACTGTAAGTTAAATAGTTTTTGAGAAAACCAGTGTCAAATGCAAAAAATGGAGTGAAAATCACATTTTTTCATCTTTGGGCAAGAATAACTTTGTTATTTCACCAAGAAACAGTTAAATATTTTCAATAAAAAATGTAGAAAATATTATTCTGAACAAACCGGTGTAAATAAAGTACACAGAAAGCGAATAGTTTTTGAGAAAACCAGTGTCCAAATGCAAAAAAATGGAGTGAAAAAAACACATTTTTTCATTTTAGTTTTTCCGGTTAATTTTACTTTGTACTCTTATGAATAAAAACTCATTTAATCAAACATCTATTCGCTTTCTGTGTACTTAATTTACACCGGTTTGTTCAGAATAAAATTTTCTACATGTTTTATTGAAAAATTTTAACTGTTTCTTGGTGAAATAACACAGTTATCCTTGCCCAAAGATGAAAAAATAAGTTTTTCACTCCATTTTTTGCATTTGACACTGGTTTTCTTAAAAACTATTTAACTTACAGATCTGGGACCTGTTTTATTCAATTTATCAGATCAAAAACCATAAGAAATGATTGAATTCGCCCCTTAATCTACCTTACCACAATTCCAGGAAGACCTCATTTCACCTGGTGAACTGAAATCCAGGCGAAACTTTCGCTAGCTGTAACTCGCTAACGAAGCGTTTTCGGACCTATGTTTATATAACATTTTTTCATTATTTTTACTAGTACAATGTGCTGTAGAAGTGGGGGGAGAACTTCATGAATCACCCTGTATGTAAGAAGTTTTTAACATTTTAAATTTCGCGCCCCCGGCAACTGAACTCATTTTGTTAAAACAGTTGCAATTCGTAACGACGTCATCATCTTAAAGTATTAGGCCTACGTAGTCTACTGAACGTCTGAGGTATAACTCGAGTCATTGTATTCACTTAGAAATCATAAAACCAGTTTGTTATTTATAAATTCATGCGTTAATACATTTTGTTCTTGTATAATACACTTACTAACTTTTAGCGACTCTGCTAAACTATGCACAAGTATTGTGGCCTCTTTATTAACAGCATCTCTCTTAACCGGATCTTTCAATTAACCGAATGCTAAGTACATAATTAGAATTAGCAAGGTGCTTTTAATAATAATAATAATAATAATAATAATAATAACGTTTTGTATTTTCTCTTACCTATATGAGTTTGATACATGAAGCACAAGTGATATCAAAAGTAGAATTTCTCAAGCTAGAAAAGCCTTTGAAATGAAAAACAACTTAATGACTACAAACATTGATATACAGATTATGAAAAATTTCTTAAAACACTATATTTGGAGTGTAACATACGGGAGTGAAATGTGGGTGATAGGGGCTGTAGAAAGTAAGAGGATAGAACCTTTTGAAATATAGTGTAAGTTTAAACTTCGTACGATGTTCTGTTCTTTTTTTTTTTTATTTGTTATCGGGAACTGTAGGGCCTACATTATTGACAACTACCCAATTGGATCGCTGCTTTGCTGTATTTTTGACGTAGTTTAGACATGAGTTTGAACAGGGACCCCCAGTAGAGTTTGTTCATGGATGGCTGTCAACTGGTCACCATACAAAGTCGCTTGCCCAACCGGTGTTACTTAACAAATAATAGCGACTTGCTACCAGCTGACTGACTGGGCTGGCCCGAAGGCCTGTTCTGTTCTTGAGATATTTTGTTTACACATATACACACAGACCAATCGGTAAAAACATGTTTTTGGGTTCAAGGGGTCTGAAAACGTGTATATCCAGTGAAAACTCGATTCAAAAAATCGATACGAAAACAATACTTTCCTTCTTATTATATTTATATCGGCAAGAGAAAGTAAAAATAGTAATACATAATTAGTTTAAAAAAAGCCTAATGAAAAGTCCTTGGAAACGCTTAATTTTTAAAATGTATATCTATTTTTATATATACTCGTAAGCTGGGTAATAAATTTCAGTAATTTTTTACGTACCGATATAACCAAAAATTTATTTTTATTTTACACTTGAATTATAATTTATTAGGCCTAACCTTGTAACGTTGACAAAATGTTTTATGAAGTACATTTTTTGCGTTTTATAAATAAAAATCTGGTGTGAAACACTCACACGACTTTCTTTTGTCAATGTAGATAACGAACAATATAAACTATGTTTAATCATGAGTAAATAATGTGAAATGAAAAATATAACCTAATTTTAATCGTGAGTGATGACGCAAAATGAAAATCAACCTCTGTTCGACTTAAAAATATGTTATACAAAAAAAATGTATCAAATAAAAACTTCAAGTTATACTCCAAGCCAACAAAGTAGGCTATTCCCAAACCATCAGTTTGATTTCCGCAGATCTCACTGCATAAGGTAGTCGATTTTATCGCTTGTGCCTTTTTTTAATTTTTTTTTTTTTAATTCCTAATATGTGTACGTTGCAATCTGTTCAATTCAGAACAATAAACAACCCCATGCAACCCCATGACCCAATGAGATGAGAATGATGTGTATGACGTGTAAATGAGGTGTAGTCTTGTACAGACTCAGGCCGACCATTCCTGAGAGAGTATGGTTAATTGAACCCCAACCATCAAAGTACACCGGTAACCACTGTCTAGCATTTAAATCCGTATAAAAGTAACTACCTTTACTAGGATTTGAACCAGGAACCTTCGTCTCCGAAAATCAGTTGTTAAACAGCTGATTTTGGCGACGACTTTACCTCTAGACCAACCCGGTGGGTTGTGTCTTGTGCCTTTGAGCGTAAAAATGTTATCACTTCTTCTTTCTGTATATAGCACAAGCATTTGACCGTGTATGGCATGATGGCTTGCTTGCAAAATTAAAATTCTTACCCGCTATGTATTTTCTAATTATTAGGTCATTTTTGAATAACAGGTTTTTCTTTTCTTTTCCAAGGTTCAGCTAAATCTGATTACTTCCCGATTCTTGGGGGCGTCCCTCAAGGATCAATTTTAAGTCCAATTTTTTATAACTTATATATCCATGATTTCCGCACCTCACCTGACACTATCACTTGCACATATGCAGACGAAACTTGTATTTTGTCTGAATCGCGCAACCCTATCAGAGCGTCAGAACTGGTACAAACACATTTAGATGGTATCAAAGAATGGCTTCACATATGGAAGATTAAACTGAACGTTTTCAAATCACAACAGGTAACTTTCACACTTCGGCCTGTTAGTTGCCCAAATTTACGAATCGATGATACTAGGCTTACAGTTATAGACAAAATTAGGTACCTTGGTTTAATACTTGACAGACGTCTCACGTGGAAACCACACGTTGCACACGTAAGAGCAATCTCAAGACCCACGGTTTCGTATGTTGTATGGCGTCTTAGGTCGCAAGTCCTCGCTACCTCTACACTTAAAAGTCATCCTCTATAAATCACTAGTACGCCCAATTTGGCTATATGGTGGACCAATTTTAGAAGCCTGTCACAATACAACACTAAATATTCCTCAAAGACACCAGTCAAAAGCACTTAGAGCAAAAACAAACGCACCTTTTTACGTAACCAATCATACCCTTCACAAAGACCTCAAAATACCAACGGTTCGAGACATTATCAACGTAACATACAACTCATTACACACAAAGACAATTGACCCCATAAATCCAAATGTCCAGTCTCTTTCAACTAACGATCTTCCTGTTAACAGACGACTGAAACGAAGGTCGAATAGGGATCTTCGCCGACCACCATAAAAAATACATTTCAATTTAACTTGTCATGCCTGTGTCATTTCATAAAAACAGAAAATCATTTCATATAAAAAAATCATCCAGCACAGTTCATAAATCATTATCATTGAAAAATTTTGGCACCACATTCCTTGCAAAATTTCACGCCGAAATCGGTCACTGGATCGATTCACATTCACGTCACATACCCGCCATTCCTCATTCAATTCATCTCATTTAGTAGCTGTGCTTTAAAAATTGTACAGTTGTAAATAAAAATAAAGTTGAAGCCAAAAATAAAAATAAATAAATAAAAACTTCAAATATAACGGAAAGATTGGTTAAGAGACAACCCATTGTATTTGTTAACAATGATTATCAAACCAATGTTGGATGTTAGGATTTACATTCAGACAATGATGAGTGTAGCAAAATCTTTGTTTCTATGGTAGAAAGACGTAATGGACTCCATATTACTTTTTTTCTATTTAAATAACACTTACGTTTGCAGCGTATGTAACAATAATTCTTATTCAGTCATGCTTTAAATACGATGTGTTTTATCTCGGGCTATGTACTTAACTATTTTATGATAAACATGTAGTGATAACTTTTAATTCGTATTGTAAAAGTTTATTTCTACATTTTTTTATCACAAATGTTAATACATTTTTAAGTATTTTATTTATTCTTTTCAGTAATTACCATGTTAGTATCTTTTATGATGGTTTTTAATCATTTCGCTTATAGCCGTGACTAGATTATTTATTTGAAGTCAACCGTCATATATTTTATATTATCTATGTTAAAGTTACTCGAGTCACGAGTTTGCCTTTGATTTTAACGAGGGGGAAAAGGGGGGAAAGCATCAGGGCGCATGCGCGAATGCTTTGGTATCAGTTCGCCACCACAACAACGTTAACTATACTTATTTATTTCCCATTACTTACAAGAAAATATCGACACAAAATAAATGTTAATTTTCTTAATAATACTTTTATAATCTAAAAACTATTTATTTTAATTCGTGATGGGAAAATTAATCCACCCTACTATGGTTTCCCATGTTCAAGGATAGATCAACTCACTGCTTGTTTCTTTATTGACTACTGCAACTACTACGATAATCTTTCAGTGTGTTAGTAATTACAACTACATGTTAGTTACTTAAATACTAATTAAACTACTAAGACATTTTTATTAAAAAAATAATATGCTATTACATAATTACATGTACAAATGAAAAACAAAACAAACAATAAAATATGCAAGACACAAGAATTTATTTAAAAATAGAAAACTAAAATTGAAACAGGTAGACGAGCTCACAAAACTATATGTTTCCTGGAGTAACCATTTTTTCTATAGCTTCTCTCACAGTATTGCATGAGGTATACACATTCAAACGCGCCATTTGGTCGAACGCGCGAGTCGCTCTCACAGTATTGCATGAGGTATACACATTCAAACGCGCCATTTGGTCGAACGCGCGAGTCGAAGTTCTGGCTTTTGTCGCACGACTACCGCGGGCTTTCAAGTACATTGTTGTAAATTACATCTGATCGCGCGTTTTGAAACAAGTAGTTTTTTTTGTCTCCTTTTCTATTGCGTTATTTCGTTATTACAAATATAATCATCAAACAAGCGCTGTACGAAATACAAAATGGACACCGAACGATTTGATACAGAACCTTTCATAAACGAAATAGCGAGAAGGCCAGCTCTCTGGAATGTGCAAAGTTCAGAATATAAAAACAGAGAGAAAAGAATAAAATTTTGGGAATAAATAGTGAAACTGTTCAGTGAAGATGGCGATTCTATGGAGAAAAAGAAAGTTCAAGGTAAGTGAATATTTTTCACTGTTCATACTGGGTGAAATATCGTCTTCTATCAACTGTGATAAAACATCAAAGGTTTGTGTGGACATTCGGGAGTTATTGAAGAATTTCGGTTCGTATTCCCGTAACTTTGGATACAGTGGTACATATAAACTATGCGTTAGTTTATCTCGTAAAACTCGATGCACCCAAAATTGCCTCTGTATTTGCCTGCGACGTCGATATCTATTGTAACAGAGCCACAAACACGCTACCTCTTCAACTTTCATTTTTGTAATGACACGAACTTTCCCAGCAATGAACACCTGCGCTGTGAATCTTTTTCTTTTGCAATCGCGCGTTTTACGCTTGAATGTGTATGCACTTCTGTTTTTGCAATCGCGCGATTAACGCAGCGTTATTCACCTCGCATATATGTACGACTCTTTAAGGTGCATTCACACATTCTTTTGATGATGTGAAATAACAGAATAGGTCCGGCCATTTTTCCGTTGTTTTACATTGTTTAATAATTTTAAGTTATATTGTTTACTAGCTAAAGTACCCGTTCTTCGAACGGTTTCCTTGGTGCTGTGGACGGTCGTTTGGGGCACCGAGTTCGATCCCTGTCAGGTCTGATATTCTTTAAATATTCATTGTTATCTATCTCCTTTGAACTTCAGCGTTATTATATGAAAAATACAGTTGAACGTTAAATAAAAGCTAGATCTTGGTTTTTTTAAATTAAGATATGCAGCGCTTTATTATTTTCATAATAATTGAAAGGTAAATCACAATAGGAATACCACAATGGTGACAACTATTAAGACAACTGATTCATTTTTGACAATGTGACCGAGAAAAGATGTATAGGGTACTGGTGGAATGGGTAGGTAGGTAACTGACAATGAATACGTGTTTTACCGGCGCGTAGGCCTATGTTTATTGTATTATTTATTTTGTATTTTATTATTCTTCTAAAAACATTGGTTTATTTTTTTAAATTGGTAATATCTCCATTATTATGCATGAAAATGAAAAACTTTACGTAATCAAACTTATTTATCTTTAAAAGTTCCGTAATTTCGATTATATAACATTTTTTGATAAATTGACTTTCAACGGAGATATTCGAAGTTTTTTGTTTACCCCTCCCTTAGAACTCCCCCATCCCTTTGTGATATTAAAAAAAATATATAGCCTATTTTCATTTCGATTACGTCCAGAACCTAGATACCGAAATTCATAGAATTTGGTTCAGTGGTTCTTGGGTGATGCCGTAACACAGAAACAGACAAACTGATAAACAGACAAAAATTCAGCCGAACTTATTTTCGGTGTTTACGTGGTACATCTGGCGTAGAAAAAAAATTTGGGGCATTTTGAAAAATTGTACAGACAAAATCACAATTTTATTCACATAGATTATTTGCATTGGTAAGAGAAAGTCGTGTGAGTATTTCACACCAGATTTTTTTTTTTTTTTTTTTTACGTTTCGGATAACCCGGGTTTCGGTTAACTCGGATTCGGATAGCCGGGAGTTACCTGTCTTTACTTAAGAGCATCGACCAGTAAACTTTTATCGATTAATACTCAAGTATTACGAACCTATCGAGGACAATTTTATCGATTGTAATACAGGTAATACAAACGTTAACATAAATATCACATTGTGTTCATTGTTCATTTGGACAGATTTACATGTAATACAACTCAGAAATAATAATATTACTAAACACTAAATGTACATTATGGCAAATGCATTACTGTAAAACACTTAATTTTAACGTCAACTGTCATTTCTGACGTTTCATTCTACCCAAAATCAGATCTAAATAAATATCAAAATGAAAACCTATGGTTATCCTTGAATAAACAATGTAAAATGAAAAACATAACCTAATTTTAATCATGAGTGAATTATTCAAAATTAAAACCAACCTTAATTTGGCCTTAATAATACGAAAAATCACTCTTTCACGCTAAACTAGGCTCTGTAGAGAAAAATGCTCTAAATAAAAGTTGTAGATCTTTTAATTTCCTATAAATTTGATTTTATGCATTTTGTCGTAAAATGGATACTAAGGCTGAAATCTTTAAAAAATTAACTTTTTTACAGATTTTCACAAAAAAAAAATAGAAAATCACTAATTACCGCTAAACTAAGCGTTATACAAGGGAATGTTTGTAAGAAAAGTTGTAGGTTTTTAAATTCTCTACAACTTTTATTAGGCCTATATATAAATATAAAATGTAAATATAATATTTCTACTAAAAAACTTTTTGCACTGAAATGCATATTAAACCCGCAATCTTATAAAAAAAAATTTTTTTCTGCGAGAGAACATCCTTCCCAAGAATTTCAGCAGACATAGCGCCTACCCTATCTTGTAGAGCATGAACGTGGTAGTAAATGAGATGATTTTTAAAAAAATCGTAGGAGCCGTTTTTGAGAAAATTGCAGAACAGTGAAAACAGACACGAATAAACTATTACTTCCGGTTGACCGATTTTGACAAAAATATTCGTGTCGGATCCTCTAGTGGTACCTAACTTAAGTTTCAAGGGTCACCTTCATACAATGTTCCGTTCTTGAGATATTTTGTACACACACAAACAGACTAATCGCTAAAAACATGTTTTTTTGGGTTGAGGGGGTCTGACTGAAAACGTGTATATCCGATGAAAACTGATTTCGAAAAATCAACATTACAACAATACTTTCTTTCCTATATATTCATATAGGGACAAGAAAGTAAAAATATAGAAGCCATACCGAAGAATTTTGAAGATACCGTGGACGCAGAGGGTGACAAATTTGGAAGTGTTGCGAAGAATCAAAAACTTTGAACTTAACAGAATTAAATGCCGAAAACTGTCACAAATAAGCCACATATGCAAATAATTGACAATATAATCTAAAATTAGTAATAAAACATTAGAAATAAACTAACCTCAGAAAACATAACCTTATTTTAATTGTGAGTGAAAGACGCAAAATGAAAATCTACCTCAGTTTGGCTTTAAAATACGGATAATCACTCTTTCACGCTAAACTAGGCTCTGTAGAGGAAAATGCTTTACATAAAATTTGTAGATCTTTTAATTTCCTATAAATTGTATTATAAACTTTTATATCGTAAAATGTATACTAAGGGTGAAATCTTAAAATAATCTATGTTTTACACGATTTCATGAGAAAAAACAGAAAATCGCTAATTACCGCTAAACTAAGCGTTATACAATAAAATGTTTGATATAAAAGTTGTAGAATTTTAAATTCTCTACAACTTTTGCTAGATACATTTTTGCGCTAAAATGCATAGTAAAGTCGCAATCTTAAAAAAAAAACAATTTTTTTACGTGAAAAAAACCTTTCCAAGAATTTCAGCAGACATGGCGCCTACCCTATCTTGTAGAGCATAAAAAATGTAGTAAATGAGGCGATTTTTTAAAAAATTTGTAGGAGCCGTTTTAGTGAAAATCGCAAAAAAATGAAAAATGACACGAATAAACTACTACTTCCGGTTGACCGATTTTGATGAAAATGTTCGTGTCGGGTCCGGTAGTGGTATCTAACATAAGTTTCAAGTTCGTACGATGTTCCGTTCTTGAGATATTCTGTTGACATACACACAGACACAGACCAATTCCTAAAAACAATATTTTTGGGTTCAGGGGGTCTGAAAACGTGTAGAACCGGTGAAAACTCGATTTCTAAAAATCTCCTAACTAGAAATTAAAGAGATAGAATCACTTACTGCTGAATTTACTGGTGTATCTTGTTCAAGTGTTCACAAGTACGAAAAGAATTTAAACAGAGCGATTTTTAAAAAATCAGTTAAAAAACGAAAACGTAAAACGCCTGCTTTAGACAAATTTGATGATGTCAACAAAACTGATTCATCAATTTTCCTTTAGAAATGCTACTTTAAATAAGATTTTGTCGGTTGTCACTAATGGTCCTGATTTACCCAACATTAGTCGGTCCACTCTTCATAAACTACTTCTGGACCTTTTCCGTTACTTCACATCATCAAAATATCGTGTGAATCCACCTTTACTGTTCGACCCAGCAACGCCTGCACGTGCTGTGTACTTTTCGATTAGCAACTGCTTGATTCTTTTATCTTCGGTTGTTTTCATTTTCATTAAATTTTTGGTTGTTTTTTCCTTCATCCTTTTACAAGTTTCACAAATTAATTAATTAATTAATTAATTGTGTCGCTTCTTAGAGGTTTACTTATTGTACAAATGTTTTATTACACACCCAGCGATCCTGGCCAGTGGTGTTCATTACCTATCATATCGTGTCCATTTAAACAAATGCTCAGAGTATGCAATATTCCTTTCTCTTGAAGGAAACGTATAGCTCTTTCCTAAGTAGAAATAATAGGAGCCAATTCCAAAAGATTCATTATGTATTGAACAGAACACGTGCAAAGCAAACAACCAACTGATGTTTGTGTATTAATAAACATCCAAACAATAACTACAATATTAATTATAGTGAAAGGGAGTAATCAGTCATAACAATAAAGATGCGTTTACACGAGGCGACTTTAACGTTACAGGTGTGATATGAAGTAACAGAAAAGGTCCCTACTTCTATCTATGGGGTTTAAATTCAATAGTTTTTCGTTCAACAGCATGAAACAGCATGTAGTGTAAGCAAAATTTTTTGAACACTTTGTTCTGTTCGTTCGACTCGCCGGGTGGCTTGTTTACGCTAGGACTCAACTAAGAAAAAACGTACTATAAAGGCATTACTAAGTAAAACGAGAAGTTTGGTGGTTTACCAATACCCCTTTCTCACTGAGTAGAAAAAAATGGTATCAGCATGCTGGGCCCACTGAAATGTATCTACTTTCTACCTTCCAAAATGACACCTTCATTTCATTTACCACAGGTTCTGGTTGTAAGTTATATTGAAATTCATTAGCAGATAAATCTGACTAGCGTCTTTTAAACCTCTACCTCTACTGTTCTAAATGATTCACTCAAATAAAATTAACTGACCACGTGATAAAAATCAGAAATATAATCCGTAGCCCTGGAACTAGATCGAGTGCAATTGAGGGGTTTATTGCAATAACCAGACAAGTCAAAAAATTGAAAATATCAGGAACCAGTTAAAACTGTCTATCATCTTGTAAATGGTTTAAAACTTGAAAATAAAAATCAATGCTATTGTAAATTACAATGATTAATAGTTTTTGTGAAATTTTATAAAGATATCCTTTTCCATTGTTTAAAAAAAAAAATAAAAACTGCTTGACTTAACTGGTTTTTGCAGAATTTTTGAATTTCCAACAATTTTTTTACTTCTAAAACAGTTTTATCTACTTTGTCTTATAAATTTTTACCTTCTCAGTTACTTTATGCATTCGGATGGATTCGGAATGGTGAAAAATTTAAGATTTTGTAAGAAAGTAAAATATTTTCTTTCTATAATGAATGAACATCTTAACTAACATAAACATCTTTACACAAACATAACTAACACAACATAAGTACTAACAAGAAAAGTTTTATTATAATAATAATAATAGTTTGGCATAACAGTCAACTTTTAACACCATTCATCCATCACTAACAACCATCGCTATGTTCATCAGAATCTATTTCTGTGGTATCACCGTTTTTTTGAACACAAACAGGATTTTCAATTTTAATAAAACTCTCATAGAATGCCTTACTGGACGTGTGCTGTAAATAAGGCAGTAGACTTACAATACCATGTGCCTTGGCTGGTTTTATTCCTGGGTCTTGGCTGTATAGTGCTAGCAGTTCAAGAGTCGTAGGCAGCAAATTCGTTCGTTTCAGTACGTTATGTTTCTTCCATGGGGCGTCATATGAAAACCTTGCTAGAACTTCTGGGTGATTCCTATCAATTTTTTACATCTTCACTTTCTGCAGTTGGAGAGGTGGCTTAGGTGTCTTGAGAAACAATGGCCCTGTAGCTTCTTTTAGATTCTTAAACATGTTACTTCTCATTACACGTAATTTTAAAGGACGGGGTGTCTTGCGTGCCTGAGAAACCGTCATATCCCAATGATAAGGAACTTCAGCATTGCTCGTCTTTTTCTTCTGTGCTGAGATCAGGGCAAAGTCTTGGTCATTAGCTAAGTAGCTGTACCCTCGTACTGGGAACAGATACATATGCTCTTAAACATCTTCAAAATATGTACAATACAATACAGGAATACTACCATTGTGCGATTTTTATTCTGCCCAGGACAGCCGTCATTAAGCAGAACTAAATCTTCCTGTCTCTCATC
Organism: Catonia carolina; assembly: GCA_035578175.1. Taxonomy (NCBI): domain Eukaryota; kingdom Metazoa; phylum Arthropoda; class Insecta; order Hemiptera; family Achilidae; genus Catonia; species Catonia carolina. The sequence goes on along the minus strand of JAQMRL010000014.1, from coordinate 10,584,431 downwards.
GTCAGGCAAATTATTAAGGTAGTGTAAAATCATGGACGTTACTTCATTGGGGCCCTTATTCCTTCAAATTCTAAATATCTATACATAAAAACGTCATTGTTCCCATTTTTGCGAATGCCAAATACATTGTACCACAGCTGACGTGCATAGAACACTGCATTTGACTGAATGTGTGGCAGTGCGAGATTTTGCATAAAATCAAATGATATAAATGTCATTTTTACTTTGGAATTACTTTTCCAACGTTGTTTATGTGTTCTATTCCTGAAACTTTTGCTTTCTTTATCAAGAGCCTGAGGTCTACTTTTTGGCTTTCTTTTCCACTCCAAATTCAACTCTATATTCATATTTTAATTTAAATAAAACAATCAACCACACAAATATTCCACCACACTACTACAACTCCCATTAACATCTAAATCTATCAGCTGACTTGTCTTGTTTTAGAGGGAAAATGTTTTGACATATCTGCTTCTTGAAGAATAATGGCTGACTTGTCTTGTTTTTGTGGTAAACTCTTTTTGACTTGTCTGGTTTTTGCAGAACCATTATATTTTTAAATTGTTATAATGCTTGACTTGTATAGTTTTTGTGGAAATCAGCTGTGCCAGCTGATAAAGATTTTTGTGAAGTATAATATGGCGCCATTATTTAAAAATTGAAAATTTTTGACTTGTCTGGTTTTTGCTAGAAACCCCTCAATTAATTTATCACTCCGCCTATTATGAGTAGTTTACATTGTTTACTAATGATTAAATATATACAGTTCAGCCGTTCTAAGTTTGCTCCCAATGTAAACAAATAATGACGTCACTGAGCATGCGCATTATATCTAAATGTATACACGCTGATTAAAAAGTAACAACTAAATACTTTCAAAAGTATTTAAATACAAAATACTTCTAAAAATATTTTTATAAATTAAATTGTTAGGCCTACATCATAACACGACTGATGTTTTTAGTACTTTAAGTATTTATAATTTAAAAAATAGTTGACTTAATAGGAATACGACATCCATAAAGTCACGGACACCCTGTAGTAGCTGGTTTTGGTTTGTTGACAGTAGGAGCAAACTTAGAGCGGCTGAACTATAGGTTATATTATGATTCATTATTTACATTGGCAAGATGAATGTTTAACACCAGATTTTTTAATTGAATATTTAGTTCTAATCCATGTGAATACGGTAAATACAGGAGTTTGTCATTCGAAAAATTATAATAATTATTTTCGTTTGCAAGCGAGCTTGCGTGAAAATGTAAACATATTTCTGGATAAAATACAAATAAAATAGTTTTGTTTCTTATCACATGTTCAGTAAATTAAATAACTGAAGCATTTATAAAACAGAAGAAGTTGTTCTTCAATGCTTCAGCCATTTATTTGGCGGACCATTTGATAAGAAACAGAACTATTTTCTCACTCCACTTGCCTGTTATTAATATTTTATATGGTTAGTAATAAAATTAATCAGTACAAAGCTATTTATTAGTAATGTAAATATTTCAATAATTAAATTGCAAATTCTTGAATAATTGGACAAATTTTATTCACCCCACCAGCTCCTTTTAACAGTGCATTAATCCTCAAAAATGGTTCACCAGTTTTGGGAGATTATCATTACCTGAATCATTGTCCATAACAGGCAGGTGGAGTGTTATATTATTAGCACTCGATCTGCTAGTTCCAGGCCTACAAAAAATAGTTCTGTTTCTTAACACAGAACACACATTGGCTGGTCAGCCAATTATGTGTTGTTGTTTAGGCTATCAGCCGAAAGGCTGGTTTGAACCTCTAGAGGCTTTACTAAGTAAAACCGAGGAGTGAGATGATGCCTTCCTCACTGAGTCGAAAGAGTATGTGTTATCAGCATACCAGGCCCTCTGATAAGCATCTACTTTCCACCCTGCAAATGACACTGTAACTTAATTCACCACAGAGTCTGGTTGTATAATGAAATTCATTACTTTCAGAGGAGATAACTCTGACTAGCGTCTTTTACACCTCTACTTCTTCTGTTCTTGAATACTTCAGTCATATAATTGGGTGACCATGTGATAAGAAATAGAACTATTTTTTGTAGCCCTGAAACTAACAGATCGAGTGTAAATAATTTAACACTCCAACTGCCTGTTATGGTAAAACCAATTATATATGACATTTAAGAACAGAAGAGGTAGAATTATAAAAGACAATAGTCAGAGTTATCTTTTCTGAGAGTAAAGAATTTCATTATACAAACAGACCGTTTGATGAATGAAGTGAAGATGTCATTTACAGGGTGGAAAATAGATGCCTTTTTAAGGGTCTGGCATGCTGATAAGCATACTATTCCACTCGGTGAGGAAGGTATTCATTAACCAACTCACTCCTCGTTTTACTTAGTAAAACCTTTACAGGTTCAAACCAGAATTTCGGCTGATAGGTCATCAGCCGAGTTCAGTAATCATTTACTAAACAACAACAATGGACTTTTCCAAGGAATACCTTATCAGTTTTAACTTTTTCGTAAAAGTTTACAAAAGAGATCGTCTTGAATTAACTTTTAATGATCTAGAATAGCTGAATACAATGTAAAGCTAAATTTCAGCTACATTTCTCGGCCGCCGGACCGGCTGTTCTCTCGTAGAAAATGTTTTTTTTTTAAGATTTCAGCCTTAAATTGCATTTAACCGCAAAAAGTATACAATAAAAGTTGTAGAGAATTTAAAAACCTACAACTTTTATTTCAAACATGTTTTGTATAACGCTTAGTTCACCGGTAATTAGTTACTTTGTTTATTTTCATGAAAATCTGGAAAAAATCAATTTTTTAAGATTTCAGCCGTAGCCATTTTACGAAAAAAAACGCATACATAATCAAATTTATAGGAAATTAAAAGATCTACAACTTTTTTAAGCATTTTTTTTCAGAAGGGCCTACTTCAGCGTCAAAAAGTGATTTTCCGTATGATTAAGCCACAAACTAAGATTAGTTTTCATTTTGCATCATTCACTTATGGTTAAAATTAGGTTATGTTTATTGAGGTTAGTTTTTTGTGTATTTGTAATGTTTTATTACTAATGTTAGATTATATTATTTATAATTGGCATTGTTAAGAGAAAATTGTGTGAGTGTTTCACACCAGATTTTTAATTTCCTATAACTTTGATTACATACAAAAGAATTTTGTTGTAAAATGCATACTAAGGCTGAAGTCGTAAATCGTGTATAACCAGTGAAGACTCGATTTCAAAAAATCGACATGAAAACAATACTTTCCTTAGATATTCATATAGGAAAGATAAAGCAAAAAAAAACAACATAATAGTACCTATCGTCATTTTAGCACAAAAGGAACGAAAAACACTTTATAAGTTTTAGGCGAATGAACTCTAACGTGAATTGCTTCCAATGTGATGTGGAAGCGAATCGTATGCGATATAGGTACTTCATATTTTACGAAAACGAAAATATTTTATCAAAAAGAATCTGGTGTGAAACCTCCAAATAATTAACAAAATAACCTAACATTAGTAATAAAACAGAAATAAATAAAAAACTACCCTCAATAAACATAATCTAATTTTAAACATGAGTGAAAGACGCAAAATGAAAATCAACTTAAGTTAGGCTTAAAAATATGAAAAAACCTTTCTTTCAAACTAAACTAGGCTCTGTAGAGAAAAATGCTCTAAATAAAAATTGTAGATCTTTTAATTTCCTATAAATCTGATTATACGTACACTTTTGTCATAAAATGGATACTAAGGCTTATATCTTACAAAATTATTTTTTTTACACATTTTCGTGAAAATAAAACAGAAAATCACTAATTAGGCATATCGCTAAACTAAGCGTTATACAAAAAAAATGTTAAGAATAAAAGTTGTAGGTTTTTAAATTTTCTACAACGTTATTGTATACATTTTTGCGCTAAAATGCATATTATTAAAGCCGTAATCATACAAAACCATTTTTTTCGATAAAACAGCCTCCCCAAGAATTTCAGCAGACATGGCGCCTACCCTATCTTGTGGAGTATAAAAAATATAGTAAATGAGGCGATTTTTAACAAAATCGTAGAAGCCGTTTTTGAGAAAATCGTAAAAAAGTGAAAAATGACACGGAAAACTACCACTTTCAGTTGACCGATTTTGATGGAAATGTTTGTGTCGTTTCCAGTAGTGGTAACTTAAGTTTCAAGTTCGTACGATATTCTGTTCTTGAGGATATTCTGTTCACACACACACACACACACACACACACACACGCGCGCGCGCGCACACACACACACACACACAGACCAATCGCTAAAAACAAGTTTTTTTGGGTTCAGGGGGTCTGAAAACGTGTAGATCCGGTGAAAATTCGATTTCGAAAAATTTGAAATTAATACTTTCCTTTTTTTATGTTCATGTAGGCAAAAGAAAGAAAAAAATACGTGGAGTGAAACAGTAAAACGACTTGCTCTTGCCAACATAAATTATAGAACTTTTAATGTATGTTTAATCATTCGTAAACAATGTAAAAATAACATATAACCTAATTTTGATCATGAGTGAATGACGTAAAATGAAAGTAATCTTTTGTTTGACTCTAAAATACGGAAAATCAGTAATTGACGCTAAAAATAGGTTCTGTAGAAAAAAAATCTTTTATAAAAGTTGTTGGTTTTTTTATTTCTATAACATTCCGTTTGTTAATTACAAAATGCATACGAAAGCCGCAATTTTAAAAAGATCATTGTTTTTACCGATTTTGATAAGCGAACAGTACAGAAAATCACTAATTGACGCTAAACTAAGCGTTGTAGAAAAAAATGTTTAAAATAAAAGTTGAAGGTTTTCAATGTTCCACGATTATTTTGATTTTATACACTTTTGTATATTGCTACACTGATTATAAAAAATTATAGTGACTTTACATTCGGCTTCTACATTTAAAAAAAAAATCGCTTCATTTCAAATCCTGGTAGTTACTTTTATACGAATTTGAATGCTAGACAGTGGTTACAGGTGTACTTTGATGGTTGGGGTTCAATTAACCATACTCTCTCAGGAATGGTCGGCCTGATTTTGTACAAGACTACACCTCATTTATACGTAACACATTTTATCCTCATCTCATTGGGTCATGGGGTTGCTTATTGTTCTAAATTGAACAGATTGCAACGTACACAAATTAGGGATAAAAAATATAAATTTATAACATTCTGTATGCTCTACAAGGGTTGTTATGAAAAAAATGTTTTTTTTTAATATTGCAGCGTTAATGCGGAATCTCGAGCAAAAGTTCCCTAATCAGAGTCGCAGAACATTAAAAAATTTAAAATTTTTATTTCAAACATTTTTTTGTATAACGTTTAGCGTCAATTAATGATTTCCTGTATTTTATCATCAAATCGGTAAAAGAATGTGATTTTTTTAAATTATTTAAGTTAGAAAATTAAAAATCTACAAATTTTAATTCAAGTTTTTTCTTCTACATTATTTACATGGAACATGGAACATGGTTTAGCGTCTATTACTGATTTCCCGTATTTTTAAGTCTAACAGAATTCGATTTTCGTTTTGCGTCATTCACTCAAGATTAAAATTAGGTTATGTTTTTGTATTTACATTGGCAAGATATAGTCATGTGAGTGTTTTATACTGTTTTTTTTATAGTACTGGTCCAACGGATTTTGTATAACTTACCCCATATACATTTTTTTATTTTTATAGCCGGTCGATTTGAATAAAAATTAAAAGATACAAATTTCACCCTCGATGGTAATATATTTTCCTTAAAATTTACACGCGTTTAGTATTTTGAAAAATTTTAAAAGAGAAAGCAAATTTTTAAAAGGTTAAAAAGTTTGTATTTAAACATAAAAGATTTTCAGTTTTAAGAATAAAACCTTATCAAAACAGGTTTGCTAATTTAAAAATCAAAGCAGGAACTGTTTATATAAAATTACAAATGTTATAATATCTTATTATTTTTCTTGATTGATAAATAATTTTTCAGTGCATACAATATATAAAAATATATCAAATAAAAAATAAATTAAGGACAGTTGATTTAATATTCGGAGTACATAGTACACAGATAAAATTAAAGTATTAGTAATGTATTATTAATTTGTATTGCAAATATTTCGATTGACTTACCATCAACAGGCACATCCGGGAGAATATCAGTTAAATTTTTAGGTTCAAAAATAGATTTCACATGTTTACAATTATCAGCTTCCATTTCCATTAATTCATAACGAAACGTGGAAGTGGAAATACTATTTTCTGTAGAGTATGTCACAGTTGAAGTAGGAACTCCTGACACTTCATGATTATTTATAAGTAATGTAAAAGAGAAAAGTACAAAAACAACAATAACACTATGGTACATCATATTGCAAAAAAAACAATTCAAAAATAACTAAAAATAAAACAAACAACGTGAATTAAAAACAGAATTACGGCGCGCACACACAATAACTAATATGATTTGCTGCCTACATAACCTAGAAAAACATTCCACCTTAACAACTACGGATCAACGCACGGTTAGTTGAACGTTCACAAACTGTCCGGGTCAGGCGATGTAGAATCTGGTTTTGGCACGTTCTACAGCGTAACATTGTGACCAACATAATAGTCTGCAGTATAAAATTATCGTATATTTCCCTTTTTATCACATACCGGTTTAATTTTTTTATTTCTTTATTTTAGCAATCTTTTTTTACAGCATTGGTGTCCACCAACCTCACACGATGAAAGATAATTCTGTATTTAACTAATAATAATACAAAACATTAATGTGTTTTTACCGTATAAGATTTTACCCGTAATTTTTAAGTTTTCCGTATTCGATTTCTAACCGTGGGAAACGACAAGAATTTCTTTCTATATAATACAAAATTGTCATCTACATCTACTGTATTTGTTTGTTTTGTGTTATCGCACTACTCAAGAATGTATAAAACTTTTTTTTTTATTAATCATCATTCTCTCAACTGATTAGATGCAGTTCTCCAAGCTTTTCTATCTTGCACAAATCATTTCATATCTACATAGGTGTAACACCGTACATCTTTTGTAATTTGCTTTATATTTATTCTAACCTTTGCCTCCCCCTACAATTTACTCCCATAATATTACCCTCCATTATTGATAGATGTCTTAAGATATGCCTCATTATTCTTTCTTCTGGTAAAATGTTTCCATATAGCCTACTTTTTACATCCACTCGTCTAAGATCCTCTAAATTACTGCTTTTGTCCATTCACCTAATCTTTAACATTTTCCTATGAAACCACATCTCAAAAGCTTTTATCATTTTCTTTTCTACAGCCCCTATCCGCCACGTTTCACTCCAGTATAATGCTACACTCCAAACTAAGTGTTTTAAGAATTTTTTCCTAATTTGTAAATAATGTTTGAAGTCCGTAAGCTGTTTTTCATTTCAAAGTGTTTTCTAGCTTGAGCAATCCTACTTTTGATATCACTTCTTGTGCTTCTACCATCCTTTGTTGTTTTACTCCCTAGATAGTAGAATTCCCCAACTTCCTGTATTCGTTGCCTACTTTTAAATTTCCCATCTCATCTAAACCACTTTGCTGCTGCACAACACTTTTGTTTTGTTCTTATTAATTTTCATGAAGTAATCCTTTCTCATGATCTCATCCATTCCATTTAAATATCCTCTAGTTCTTTCTTTGATTCAGCTAATACTTCGATAACATCGGCGGATCTCAGCATTTTTATTGTTTCTCCTTGAATTTTTATTCCTTATTCTAGTGTATCGAAATTTTTGGGATTTGCTTTTGAAATTTTTGGGATTCAATAAAAAGAAATCATTCTTGCATAATCTGTGAAAATTAATAAATCTACAAAACCGAAATGAAAATAACAAGGATTATTTCATAACATAATATTCTTTATATAAAAATATAATTAACAATCCTCGGAATTCTTTGTGTGCTAGATTCACACCCTTGAATGTTTATGTTATTTTTTAGTTAATTTATTTAATGCTCAATCAACCATTTCATTACACAATAGATAACACGGTCAACGTCATCAGATTTGTTTTCCGCAGTCTCTTTACTGGTTTGATGCAGTTATTCAAACTGTTTTTCTTTTTCCAGTAATTTCATATCTACATACCTGTAACACCCTACATCTTTTGTAATTTTCTTTAAATATTCTAACTTTTGCCTCCCCCTAAAATTCACTCACTCAGTATTACCCTCCATTATTGATAGACCAATACTTTGATGTCTTAAGATATGCCCCACTAGACTATCTCTTCTTCTGGTAAGATGCTTCCATCTACTTCTTTTATCCACTCGTCTTTTTTGTCATCAGTCTCTCGACTGGTTTGATGCAGTTCTCCAAGCGTTCTATCTTGCTCAAGTCGTTTTATATCACATACCTGTAACACCCTACATCTTTTGTAATTTTCTTAATATATTTTAACCTTTGTCACCCCCTACAATTCACTGTCTCAATATTACCCTCCATTATTGATAGACCAATACCTGGATGTCTTAAGATATGCCTCACTAGCCTATCCCTTCTTCTGGTAATATGTTTCCATATACTTCTTTTTTCATCCACTCGCCTAAGAACGTCTAAGTAACTTATTTAATCCAGCCACCTAATCTTTAACATGTTTCTATAATACATACCACATTTCAAAAGCTATCCTCTTCCTTCTACAGCTCCCTCGTTTCACTTCCGTATAATGCTATACTCCAAACATAATGTTTTAAGAAATTTTTCCTATAATAAGCACGATAAATTTAGGCGGGTGGGAAATTGCTGTGTACTTCGCCAGTTCCTCACCTGGCCACACCCACCGGTCGAGCAATTTTTCCTCTTTTACTGCTCCTGTTAACTTGAAACCTATATCTTATTTTATCGTTTACTTCACCCTTTACGCTCAAAAAATTTACTCCGCCTATAATATCTAATACAGGACTACTACACTATGTTTTATTACCTGTAAAGTTTATATTTCGTACGAATATTAAAACAAGATGTAAATCACACTTTGTTTCACACCTTAAGACTAATGTAGATTATATAACTTTTCAAAATAAAAAATTCAATTGCATAGATTGAAAATTACGAAAAAACAGTTTGGTATAAACATTGTTATAATGTGATGTAATGAAAAGTTTGTAATGACTGTATAATAAAATTAAAATAAAATACGGAAGGCTGTTTATTATTTTCGAGTCGCCCAGACATGAGTTTTGTCTACTTCAATAATTTATTGTATTCAGTGCTGCCATATTTATGCATGATTTAATTTCTTTATTATGTAACGGGTGATTCAAAAAGAGCGCCGGATTTTAAACGGCTGGTAAATTTTTGTTTATCGGTTGGCAACATTGTTAGACCTCATTTCTATTTCGGAGAACATTCCGTTTGACGATTCAGTTGTAGTTTCTCTTGTTCGCAGTGTAGTACTCTCGCAGTCTGTGTCTAACCATGGAGAAGTTTACTATTGCACAACGAGTGTTAATCGTCAAAACATTTTACCAGAGTGGAGAGAGTTATGCGGCTACTGTCAGGCGACTTCGCGGTACTCTAGGACGTAATGAAGCACCGAATGAATCAACAGTTCGCAGGCTCATGAAAAAGGTTTTTGAGACGGGTTCAACAGTCGACCTTAAAAGTTCTGGACGTCGTCGTTCTGGCCGAACTGAGCAGAACGTTGCGTTGGTTCGTGACAGTGTGGCTGTTAGCCCAGCAAAATCAATACGTCGCCGTTCTCAACAATTGGGTTTACGATGTTCTTCTGTACGGAGAATTCTTCGGCACGATCTCCAATATCACCCGTATAAAATTCAGTTGACGCAACATTTGAAAGTGGCAGACCACCAGAAGAGACGACAGTTTGTTGACTGGGTATTGAGAAAACGGCAGGATGATGACACCTTCGCAAACAAAATCATTTTCAATGATGAGGCGCACTTCCACTTAAACGGTTTTGTTAATAATAAACCCCGAAACATCAATGACTTGAAGGAGGAAATTCGACGGGTTATCGAGCAAATGGAAGTCGAAACTTGTCGTGCAGTAATATCCAATTTCATGGACAGAGTTGATGCGTGCCAGCGCAGTAGAGGAGGACACATGCATGACATCATTTTTCATACATGAAATCGGAATGTAAGATGAACTTGTTGATGTATTTATTTTCAGTTTTTCAATAAAATAAATCTCTTAATTTGATATATCAAAACCGGCGCTCTTTTTGAATCACCCTATATGTTATGTTCATAACAGCATACAATAATGAGTTTATAAATCTACGGTATTATAAACAGTCAAAATGTTATAATAGAGAACAAAACAATACGATTATAGCCTACAAGTAGGCCTGTTGGTTGGTCAGTTGGCGTTAAGTCTTGAAAAAATTATTGGATGTGAAGTTCAGTTCGGTTATTATATCCTTAAGAGTTTTTCGGTTCGGTTGTGATTATTTTCCCAGAGTTTCATTAGTTTTTGTGTAAATCATAATATCTCATCGGGATTCTATTTATAGGCCTACATTATTAATATTAATATAATATGAGAGGGTACCCAAAAGTAACCGGAATAGCATTGCCGCGGGCGGTGCTTGTGTAGTACGCATTTCTGCCACACAGACGTGTATAGTGCAACTCATTGCGAGTTCAGTGCAGTGATTGCAACTCATTTGCGGACCGTACACGATCATTAATAATGTCATTTCGAGAAATGTCATTACATCGAAAATTCAAGCTTCATTACCGCATCATTTTTTTGTAGCCGTACACCATCAGTTATAATGACAATAGTTTTACTTCATTATTACTTGGGTTACCTAACAAGAACCAGTAATGGATTCGCGTAAGAAAGCGTGTGTTGCTTTAATTTTGGGATTAAGCTTAAAGTGTAATGTTGAACGTCGACGCTGGATGAAAACCTGGCTAAAAAACCTTGAGCATTCCCACGTTGTGTTGCTCAGAGAAGTTAGTGCAACAGAACCCGAGGATAATAAAAACTACTTTCGCATGAACGAAGACACTTTCGGTGAATTGTTACGATTGGTTGAGCCATTTTTGAAAAGGAAGGATACAAATATGAGGTAAAGTATACCAGTGTCTGAAAGACTAGCATTAACTTTAAGGTATCTCGCAACAGGAAGAAATTTTGAAGACCTGAAGTTTGATGTCGGCTTGTACACTTCATCCGTACTACATCCCTATCTCCGAGATGTAAGAATTTTCTTCAGTTCTTTCCTATAATTACATCGCAGTGTATTTATTTTCCGCCTAACATCAGCACGTGTAGCCCCCGGTTTAATGGTTTTATATATGTTTAAAAGTTTATCCAACGCTTGATTCCTCTTTGTCTTATTTACATATAATGCGCAAGAAGGGTTCCAAAGTTCTGGAAGAATCTCATATGTTTCAATCAAATTTAGAAGAACATCGGTACTATCGTTGTTCTCTTCTAAATTACTAACCACTTCACTCGCGACAGATACTTCAGTTTCGTCATTCATGTTTACTGCAGCACGCTACAAACTTAACTAAATAATGATGAAGGAATGATGCATGCTCCGTACACGGTCATTATTACTGACATTATCCCCACTTTGCCGCAGTAATGAAGCAACGAAATCAGAAAATCCGGATTCGCATCATTACCGAGAATCATTCCAGCTTTGTCAACCGTAGACGGTCAGTAATAATGTCATTATGATAAGGGAATGACATTATTAATGATCGCGTACGGTCCGCAATTGCGAGTTCAATATTCATCTGCAGTGATTGTTTTTGCTAGCGCTGTTTTGTTCTTGTTTCGGTTTTTATGATGGCAAGTTTAAGTGAACAACGTGTAGCTGTGAAATTTTCTTTTCTACTCGGTAAAAGTACTGCTGAAATTGTTTCAATGTTGAAAACAGCTTAAAAAGAAGACGGTATGGGAAAGTCTCAAGTATACGAATGGTTTTCTCGGTTTAAAATTGGCGACATGTCGATTGATGACAAACCTCGTTTTGGACGTCCATTAACTGCCCGAATCGACAAAAATGTTTAAAAAATTCGAGAGCGTGTGCTCTCAGACCGTCGACTGACAATTTGGAAGTTTTAAGAAGATTGCGCAACAAAGTTCGTCAAAAAATATCCGATGTGTTGCAGACAGGAGACTGGTTCTTCCACCTCGACAATGCACCTGCACACATAGCCATCTCGGTGAAAGATTTTTTTTATTAAAAATGGCATGGTTTCGCTGCCCCACGTACCTTACTCGCCTGACCTGGCTCCGTGCGACTTTTTCTTATTTCCGTGCATGAAAATGAAAATTAAAGTTCCTTATTTATTAAAGTCCCCATATTTGTAGCCCTGGAACTACCAGATTGAGTGCAAATAATTTCACACTCCACCTGTTATGTGTATATTTTTCCGGTAAAACTCGATTTTGTAAAATTATATAAAAATTATACTTTCTTTCCTTACTAAAAAGCATCTATTTTCCACTCTGTAAATGACACCTTCACTTCATTCACCACAGGGTCTGGCTGTATAATGAAATTCATTACTCTCAAAGGAAATAACTATGACTACCATCGGTTTCACAATCATAGACACCCGAGTTTGAACCCTTGCATCTCCAAAACTATGGGTCGGATTTCAACATATTTTACATCAAAATTTAGCTCATTTTAATCTGCGTTGACTCATAATAAACCTATATTTTTAATGTTGTTTAAAAATTGCCTTATCGAGGTTGGAAGACAAAAATACCCAGTTTTTTTGCTACCGCAAAAAGTTTCATGCGTTTAGAGGCGTGTTACTCAATAATCATTTTACCAAAAAGTTTGAAATTTTAACACAACAAAGACAATTATATTCATACAACGTGTACGAAATTTAAAATTCGCACTATATTCAAATTTTGATTTATGAACATTATTCTAAACCCTTTTTATCTCGGTAACCGCTCGATCGTTCGGCACGAGCAAACTATCTTTTTATTCAGCGTAAAAAACTTAGTACAGATATGTTAATAAGATGAAATATTGATTAAGCAATGTTGTGGTAGAATTTTTAGAATTTTGAAAAATAGATCGGTAATGCGGGGGGTGGGCGCTACTATCCATGTTGCCTGAATCTGACTGTCTACCTGAATTGACAATGCAGTCTGTCAATTCAGGTAGACAGTCCGACAGGATGTCACGTACACAAACTAACAACATGGAAGTAAGTTAAACCCATCCCCCGCAATACCCATCTATTTTTCAAAATTCTAATATTTCTACCACAACATTGGCCAATCAATATTTCATATTAACATATCTGCACTAAGTTTTTTACGCTGAATAAAACGATAGTTTGCTCGTGCCGAACGATCGAGCGGTTACCGAGATAGCATGGGTTCAGAATAAATAGTTAATAAATCAAAATTTTAACAACTTACGATTTTGAAACATCGTACACGCTGTAAGAATATAATTGTCTATGTTGAGTTAAAATTTTAATCTTTTCGGTCAAATACTTATCGAGTTACACGCCTCTAAACGCATGAAATTTGTTGTGGTATCAAAAAAACTGGGTCTTTTTGTCTTCCAACCTCGATATGGCAATTTTCAAACAACATTAAAAATATAGGATTATTTCGTGTAAACGCAGAATAAAATGAGCTAAATTTTGATGTAAAATATGTTGAAATCCGACTCATAGTTTTGGAGATGCAAGAGTTCAAACTTGGGTGTCCATGATTATGAAACCGATAAGTAGTGTCTTTAGGCCTTTAATTGGCTGATCATGTGATTAGAAACAGAACTATTTTTTGTAGCTGCAGAACTAACAGATCGAGTGCAAATAATTTAACACTCCACTTGCCTGTTATTGGCAAAACTGCTTCTATAACTATCTCAGAATTTCTATACATCTATCAGAGGGTTCGATTCCCGTCAGGAAGCCATATTTTCATCGCTCATCTTCATCGGTTAACTTTTACCATCTGTTTTAATTTTTACATAACAGTCAGTCTTCAACCTGAAATATTTAATGAATTTTTGTTTTTAATTCCGCGATTGAGTTACGGCAACTAAGTTTTTGAATGCAATAAAATTTTCCAGACCGTATAATCGAATCGCATACCGTAAAATAAATTCTGCATTAACCAATACAAAGAAATATAGGGTGTTTCAAAAAGAACGCATTCGTTTTTATGGGAAGTTCCGTTATCGAACTGGAACCAACATTCTCGTTTGTGTAAATTACACTGTGCGACACCTCTATGTAAAACACACACATGAACACTAATACACTAATACACATATTTACATGTATTTTACATTTTTCTCTCTTGCCTATATGAATATATAGGAAGGAAAGTATTGTTTCTTGTCAATTTTTCGAAATCGAGTTTTCAGCGGATCTACACGTTTTCAGACCTCCTGATCCCAAAAAATGTGTTTTTAGCGATTGTTGTGTGTGTATGTGTGCGCGCGCGCGTGATTATACTATTATGAAGAGCATAAAAAATTTAGTAAAGGAGGCAATTTAAGAAAAAAAAAACGTAGGAGCCGTTTTTGAGAAAATTGCAAAAAAGTGAAAAATGACACGAATTAACTATTACTTCCGATTGACCGATTTGAATGAAAATGTTCATGTTTCAAGTTCCTACAATGTTCCGTCCTTGAGATATTTTGTTCACACACACACACACCGATCGCTAAAATCATGTTTTTTGGTTCAGGAGGTCTGAATATGTGTACGTATATTCGGTGAAAACTGGATTTCTTTAAATTACATGAAAACAATTCTTTCCTTTCTACATATTCATATAGGGAAGAGAAAGTAAAAAAAAAAACTATCGGACGTTAAGTGGGATTCAAGATCAAAGTTATTTAAATAAACCATAAATCTTTTACATATGTGTGAACTACATATTTTCTGCAAGAACCTTTTTAGCTACTCTATATTTATAAAACAAGTGTCTCTTATCAGTGCATTAATGTGGAATTTAGAGCATAGTTGCAAACGATTTTAAAACTATTTCATTTTTATTTCTACTTACTTGTTTGTTTCTATAGACATAACATTGAAGCCAAGTATAAATTAAATATCATGGATTGCGTCATAGATGCATTTAATTTATACGCGTATGAATAATATGCAATAATAAAAAAACGTGTGTGGTAAACCACAGTAAATATATTCTTGAAAACGTTCATTAATTTTTATTGTTTTGACCTACAAAGGTCCCGGATAGTGGAATGTATCAACTCTACAATTCTTCTTCAACCGGTTACGGATTAAGCAGTACGCATGTTCCAGCCTCAAACTACCTTTTTCTTGGTCTACCCAAACTTCTTCTTTCAATTAAGTATTATTGCAATGCTTGGAAACCTTTTCACTTGTCATGCTTGTAACATGATTTTTCCATCGAGTTATCTGCTCATTTTCTCTAGGATGGTTTTGTCTCTACCCAGTTCTCTCCTGATTTCACTACTTGTTGTTTAGGTCCACAGCCGAGAGGCTGGTTTGAACCTCCAGAGGTTTTACTAAGTAAAAATGAGGTTTTACTAAGTAAAAATTGCCTTCCTCACTGAGTTGAAAGAATATGCTTATCAGCATGCCAGGCCGACCAAAAAGCATCAACTTTCCACCCTGGAAATGACACCTTCATTTCATTCACCACAAGGTCTGGCTGTAGAGTGAAATTAATTTATCTCAGAGGAGATAACTCTTGACTAGTTTCTTTAACACCTCTACCTTTTCTATTCTTAAATAATTCAGTCATTTAATTGGCTGACTATGTGATAACGAACAAAACTAATTTCTGTAGCCCTGGAACTAGCAGATCAAGTGCAAATAATATAACGATTCATCTGCCTCTTATTGGGAAATTACAAGAATATGGAAGTTAAAACTCAATGAACTCTGTCCTATCTTGTAGTCTAGAGCATAAAAATTTAGTAAATGGGGCGATTTAAAAAAAATCGTAGGAGCAGTTTTTGATAAAATCACAAAAAAGTGCAAAATGACACGAATAAACTACTTCCGGTTGACCGATTTTAATGAAAATGTTCTTGTTGGGTCCTTTCGTGATAACTAACTTGAGTTTCAAGTTTCAAGTTCGTACGATGTTCCGTTCTTGAGATATTCTGTTCACCCACACACAGACCAATCGCTAAAAACATGTTTTTTTGGATTCAGGGGGTCTGAAAACATGTAGATCCGGTGAAAACTTGATTTTAAAAAATCTACATGAAAACAATCCTTCCTTTCTGTATATACATATAGGCAAGAGAAAGTAAAAACATGATCAAATTTGTTGAATTACAAAAGGGGGACAATCAAGAAAAGAATTTTACATGCTACATAATATATTAATTTATTTGTGTAAAATAAAGTGTTGAGACAGTACGATTAAATATATCTTTACACAAAAACAAATCTGTTAAGTTTTAAAAATTCAAAGAAATTGTGTTAAGCTGAAATATGCATTATGTATTTATAAAGATACAAAAAACTATTGAAATAAATTTCAAAAAAACCTTTAAAAGTTCTTCCTCCAAAATCCACCACTGAAAGAAACTCTTAATTAACCTCTTAATTATTGTTAAAATACTTTTCTAAGCTATGAGTATTATTGACAGCGTACTACATATAGCCAATGCAGTTGTACACTGTAGAACTTCATGTATTTACTAACAGATAGCGCTACCTTTCATACTGGTTAGTTTAATTAACTACCTGGCGCCGGATCGTTAGTAACCAAATTCTTGATTTTCAGTAATAAAATATAATTTTAATACAATTTTAAATGTTATTGTTTCTACAGCCGAAAGACTGGTTTCAACCTCCAGAGTTTTAATAAGAAAAAAATCTGGTGTGAAACACTCACACAACTTTCTCTTGCCAATGCAAATAATGACCAATATAACCTAACATTAGTAATAAAACATTAGAACTAACCAAAAAACTAATCTCAAAAAACATAACCTTATTTTAATCATGATCGAAAGACGCAATATGAAAATCAACCTCAATTTTGCTTAAAAATACGGAAAATCACTCTTTCACGCTAAACTAGGCTCTGTAGAGAAAAATGCTTTAAATAAAAGTTCTAGATCTTTTAACTTCTTATAAACCTGACTATTACACTTTTGTCGTAAAATGCATACTAAGGCAGAAATATTAAAAATATCGAATTTTCACACGTTTTCGTGAGAAAAAAGAGAAAACCGCTAATTACCGCTAAACTAAGCGTTATACAAAAAAATGTTTGAATTAAAGTTGTAGGATTTTAAATTCTTTACATTTTATATTATATAAATTTTTGCGCTAAAATGCGTATTAAAGCCGAAATCTTAAAAAACAAATTTTTTACGCGAAAACAGCCTCACCAAGAATTTCAGCAAACTTGGCGCCTACCCTATCTTGTAAAACATAAAAAATTTAGTATACCAGGACATTTAAAATAAATCGTAGGACCAGTTTTTGATAAAATAGCAAAAAAGTGAAAAATTTTACGACTAAACTACTACTTCCGGTGGATCGATTTTGATGAAAACGTTCGTGTCGGCCGGTAGTGCTGTGTAACTTAATTTCAAGTTTCAAGTCCGTACGATGTTCCGTTCTTGAGGTATTCTGTTCACACAGCATACAGACAGACATACACACACACACACACACACACACAAACACACACACACAGACTTAAAGCTAAAAACATGTTTTTTGGGTTCAGGGGGTCTGAAAACCTGTAGATCCGGTGAAAACTCGACTTCAAACA
The DNA here is from genome assembly GCA_035578175.1 of Catonia carolina. Lineage (NCBI taxonomy): Eukaryota > Metazoa > Arthropoda > Insecta > Hemiptera > Achilidae > Catonia > Catonia carolina. The sequence goes on along the minus strand of JAQMRL010000014.1, from coordinate 10,566,674 downwards.
ATCGACATGATAACAATACGTCATATAGGCAAGAGAAAGTAAAAAGAGGAGTTGTATTGTTTACAATTGCCTTCCTCACTGAGTTGAAAGAGTATGCTTATCAGCATGCCAGGCTCTTCAAAAAGCCCACTTTTCACCCTGGAAATGACACCTTTACGTCATTCACCACAGGGTCTGGCCGTATAGTGAAATTCATTACTCTCAGATGAGATAACTCTGACTAGTGTCTTTTACACCTTTACCTCTTTTGATCTTAAATAGTGCAATCATAATTGGCTAACCATATGATAAGAAACAGATCTATTGTTTGTAGCCCTGGAACCAACAGATCGAGTGCAATTAATTTAACACTCCACCTTCTCGTTATGGGAAAAATTTAAATTTATATACCTATATATATTTTTATTTATTTATTTATTTATTTAACGTCGCATCAACTACAACGGTCATTAGCAACGACGTTGGGGTGTAACTATTGTACAATGAAGAATGAAATGGTTTTTTGTAATGTATGAAAATATGCCGCGCCTGAGTGGGATTCGAACCCAGGACCGCATGATGAAAGGCGAGCACGTTACCAACTGCGTCAATGCGGCAATTTATATATTTATTTAGGCTACTTTTGATTTTCCTTTTTGATGCAAGTTGATTGATTTTTACTTTCTCTTGCCTGTATGAATATATAGGAAGGAAAGTAGGTATTGTTTTCATGTCGATTTTTCGAAATCGAGTTTTCACCGGATCTACACGTTTTCAGACTCCCTGAACCCAAAAATAACATGTTTTTAGCGATTGGTCTGTGTGTGTGTCGGTGTGAACAGAATATCTGAAGAACAGAGCATAGAACAAAATTTGAAACTTGAAACTTAGACACTACTACCGACTCAACAAAAACATTTTCATAAAAATCGGTCAACCGGAAGTAGTAGTTTATTCGTGTCATTTTTCACTATTTTGCGATTTTCTCAAAAACTGGTCCTACGAGTTTTTTAAAAATTGCCTGGTTTTCTAAATTTTTAATGCTCTACAAGTTGGGGCAGGCGCTATGTATGCTGAAATTCTTGATGAGGCTGTTTTCGCTTAAAAAATTGTTTTTTTTTAAGATTGCGGCTTTAATATGAATTCTAGCGCAAAAATTTATCTATTAAAAGTTGTAGAAAATTTAAAATCCTACAAGTTTTATTTCAACATTTTTTCGTATAACGCTTAGTTTAGCGGTAATTAGCGATTTTCTGTTTTTTTTCTCACGACGTGTGAAAAATAGATTTTTTTAAGATTTCGGCCTTAGTATGCATTTTACAACAAAAGTATATATAATAAAATTTATAGGTAATTAAAAGATCTACAACTTTTAATTTGTGCATTTTCTCTACAGATCCTAGTTTAGCGTGAAAGAATGATTATCCGTATTTTTAAGCTAAACTGAGGTTGATTTTTATTTAGCGTCTTTCACCCATGATTAAAATAAGGTTATGTTTATTGAGGTTAGTTTTTTGTTTATTTCTATTGTTTTATTACTAATGTCAAATTTATTGTTAATTATTTGCATTGGCAAGAGAAAGTTGTGTGAGTGTTTTGCCCCAATTTTTTTTTATCTCACTAACGGTAAAAGGTTCTATCGGTAGGTCCGTAGGAATCCATAAAGTTGTCAATTTTGTTTTTGTTAATTCTGACTGAAGGATGAGTTTGGAAAACATCCCTTACGAAGTCACAAAACAAATCGGCTTCTAACCCAATTTCCATCATCTCGTCAAATTGGAGTAACATATTCAGTTGACCTCTATTTTAGATGTGGATTTCCATACCTAGTAATCTGTTAATTTGTTGGGAAATAAATTTTATAAAAACGTTTGAAAGGAATTATTTTTAATTCTAAATAACAAATCTTTCAGTTCTTTTGAAGCTCTGTTAAACGTGGTTTTGTCTGTGGGGTGTCTGATGTTTCGCCGTTTACGTTGTAATTTTCGTTTTTCCTCTTACATCTTCCAAAACTTTGCGAGGGTAATTAATATAGTCATATTTTGTGACTGTAACTTCCAAAGTACTACTCCAAGCTGTTTTTTGAAAACTGTGTGTGAAGTGTTGAACTGCTTCATCAATATCGTCCAATTTTTACTTTCTCTTGCGATATGAATATATAGGATGGAAAGTATTGTTTTCATGTCGATTTTTCGAAATTAATTTTCACCGGATCTACACGTTTTAGACCCCCTGAACCCAAAAAACACGTTTTTAGCGATTGGTGTGTGTGGTGTGAACAGAATATCTCAAAAACGGAACATTGTACGTACTTGAAATCTGAAACTTAAGTTTGATACTACTACAGGACACGACACGAACATTTTCATCAAAATCAGTCAACCGGAAATAGTAGTTTATTCTGTCATTTTTCATTTTTTTTGCGATTTTATCAAAAACGGCAACTACGATTTATTGTAAAATCGCCTAATTTACTAAATTTTTTGTGCTCTACAGGATAGGGCCATGTCTGCTGAAATTCTTGGTGAGGCTGTTTTCACGTAAAAAATTGTTTTTTTTAAGATTGCAGCTTTATTATGCATTTTAGAGCAAAAAAAATAGATAAAAGTTGTAGAGAATTTAAAATCATAGAACTTTTATTTCAAACATTTTTTTTTGTATAACGCTTAGTTTAGCGGTAATAAGCGATTTTCTGTTTTTTTCTCACGAAAACGCGTTAAACGATTTATTTTTTTAAAGATTTCAGCCTTACCATGCATTTTACGACAAAGGTGTATAATAAAATTTATAGAAAATTAAAAGATCTACAATTTTTATTCAAAACATTTTTCTCTACAGAGCCTAGTTTAGCGTGAAGAGTGATTTTTCTTATTTTTTAGGCAAACTGAGGTTGATTTTCATTTTGCGTCTTTCGTTCATGACTAAAATTAAGTTATGTTTATTGAGATAATTTTTTTGTTTATTTCTAATCTTTTGTTATCAATGTTAGGTTATATTGTTCATTATTTGCATTGGCAAGAAAAAGTTGTGTGAGTGTTCACACCAGATTTTTAAAGGTATGTTGAGATTGATGTTGTCATGAATAAAACCTGAGAAGGAGGTCCAATCTGTGTATTTATTATATAGAGTGATTTTTTTAGTCCTCTTACCCAATTATAAATGTCTTTTAATTCTTTCTAACAAAAGGAATTTTTTTTGTGTCACGAAGTTGGCAGCCCTACTCAATCGGTATAGATACAGCAGTGTAAGTTGATTCTCCTAGAGCTATATCTGGTAAAATCTTACCAGTAAAAGGGATAGGCTAGTGGCACATATCTTAAGACATCCAGGTATAGTGAAAATATTCTGTAAAAGTAAAAAGTGACGTCACAGTGTCTTGGGCCAGTCTAAGCTGGTGGGAGTAGTCCGTATGGAAAAGTCCATTTAATAAGGAGAGGGGTGGGCATGAGTCGTGCATTTACAACTTGACAATTTTGTAGTAGAGTTCTAACCTTAGCGTATTGAAGTGATTAATTAGTTATAATTAGTTAGTTATGGAAGTGAAGTGTTATTCTACACAAATGTTATAATCTATCTTTGTTGTTCTATCTCATTATTTATTTGGATCGTTTACTATAAGGTGATTCAAAAAGAGCGCCGGTTTTGATATATCAAATTAAGAGATTTATTTTATTGAAAAACTGAAAATAAATACATCAACAAGTTCATCTTACCTTCCGATTTCATGTATGAAAAATGATGTCATGCATGTGTCCTCCTCTACTGCGCTGGCACGCATCAACTCTGTCCATGAAATTGGATATTACTGCACGACAAGTTTCGACTTCCATTTGCCCGATAACCCGTCGAATTTCCTCCTTCAAGTCATTGATGTTTCGGGGTTTATTGGCATACACCAATGACTTCAGATGACCCCAAAGAGGAAAGTCACAAGGCGTCAAGTCACACGACCTTGGTAGCCATTGATGGTCGGAATTACGAGAAATGATGCGATCCTTGAACCGTTCACGGAGCAACAACATTGTTTCTCGTGCAGCGTGACAGATGGCACCATCCGGCTGAAACCACAACTCGTTAATGTCCATTCCATCCAAATGATGCCACAAAAACTCCCTAATTTGCTGGGTTAACAGCCACACTGTCACGAACCAACGCAACGTTCTGCTCAGTTTGGCCAGAACGACGACGTCCAGAACTTTTAAGGTCGACTGTTGAACCCGTCTCAAAAAACTTTTTCATGAGCCTGCGAACTGTTGATTCATTCGGTGCTTCATTACGTCCTAGAGTACCGCGAAGTCGCCTGACAGTAGCCGCATAACTCTCTCCACTCTGGTAAAATGTTTTGACGATTAACACTCGTTGCGCAATAGTAAACTTCTCCATGGTTAGACACAGACTGCGAGAGTACTACACTGCGAACAAGAGAAACTACAACTGAATCGTCAATCGGAATGTTCTCCAAAATAGAAATGTGGTCAAACAATGTTGCCAACCGATAAACAAAAATTTACCAGCCGTTTAAAAACCGGCGCTCTTTTTGAATCACCCTATATATTGCTATTTATCGGATTTTAATTTCTAATGTAGTGTCTTATATAATTCAAACCTGTTTACTTTTTCGTTGAATCGGTTCAGTTCTGAGTTCATATAAAATGAGTGAAAATAGCGGAAAAAATGAAGTCGAAAAAAGGTCAAGTTTTGCAAAGTCAAAGTCGTGAAATTATTAATAACGTGATAACGTTTTTTGAGCGGGAAGTGAAAGAGGGACCTGATATATCATTGAATGATAGAGAGTGTGCCGTTATGGAACGCGTCTTACAGGCAACAGGGATTTAAAAAAAAAAACTTTTCCTTACTTACTTTTTAATTTATTTCCGATTGCATAAATGTCAGTAAATTAAGTTAACTGTAAGTCTGGTTTTCATTTCTTATAATAGTAGCTAATAATATCAGGCAGCGTAGTAGCGTTCAAGCTGCCGTTGTTATGCAGTTCGGCTAGTGATACGGACTTGTGATGTGGCAAGGAAGGGAAATTCCTTCCTTGCTTGATGGTCTGTTGTTGTGTTGTTTAGGTAAACAGCCGAAAGGCTGGTTTGAACCTCCAGAGGTTTTACTAAGTAAAAACGAAGAGTGAGGTGGTTTACCATTGCCTTCCTCACTGAGCTGAAAGAGTTTGCTTATCAGCATGCTAGGCCCTCCGAAAAGCACTCACTTTCCACCCTGCAAATGACACCTTCACTTCATTCACCACAGGGTCCGGCTGCATAGTGAAATTCATTACTCTCAGAGGAGATAACTCTGACTAGTGTCTTTTACACCTCTACCTCTTCTGTTCTTAAATAGTTCAGTCATATAAGTGGCTGACTATGTGATAAGAAACAGAACTATTTTTTTTAGCCCCGGACCAAACAGATAGAGTGCAATTAAAATAACACTCCACCTGCCCGTTTTGGGCATCTTGATGGTCTATCAATAATGAAGGGATTGAATTGTAGGGGGAGGCAAAGATTTTGAATATTTAAAGCAAATTACAAAAAATGGAGGGTATACAGGTATGTAGATATGAAACGACTTGTGCAAGATTGAATAGCTTGAAAACTGTATAAAACCAGTCGAGAGACTGATAACAAGAAAAGTCTGATGTGCTATCGACGTTGCTTTCCAAATTTTTGTAAAATCTACAAAAAAGTGAAAACTCGTCGAACGACCAAAATACAGTATTGTGCGAATTAATGTGAACAAACAGAAATAATTTGTAAATATGATTTATTTAGGACAAAGATACATTTAGGTACACTTACATGAGATAATTTCCATTAACTAGTATTTAATGTGTCCCCCTTTTACTTTTATGACTTCCTGGAGTCTTCTTGGCATGGAATCCACAAGTTTTTTGCAATTGTTTGTGATGGCTTCATCTCTAAACCAAACCTGAATCACTGCTTCCACCAGTTTTGTTTTTGTCGTACAGTCCAATTTTTGTAGCCTAGCCTTACATATTGCCCACAAATTTTCTATAGGATTAAGATCAGGTGAATTCCCAGGCCAATCAAGAAGGGTAATATTATTATCTGGCACGGAGCCGAGTCTTGTTGAAAAATTGCGGTCCCTTCGGCCTGTACTTTATTAAGTTCTATAGCTAAGCGTTGCCCTAGCAATGCTTTGTATTTTTCACTATTCATCATACCTTCAATTGGAATAAGTGTGCCAGTACCTGAGTATGAAAAACAGCCCCAGAATATTTTTTTGGGGGGATGTTTGACTGTTTGGTTAACCAACTTATGAAAACTGAAACTTTGTCTCTGTTCACATTAATTCGCACAATACTGTATTTTGAAAATGTGACAAAGAGGCATTAACACAACCACTTTTTATGAATCTGTATTTTATAGTAGGAAAATTTTCTTGATTTATGTAGATTATTTCAATAATTTTTACAGAACTGTAGATTTAATCTGGTTTCACTCCAACACTTTTAATTAAATTGAAATATGAATAAGCAACTTGTAATAACTGTAAAATTGAAAGAAAGTACACAAAAATTAGATATGATTATTGATTTACACACAGACTGATTCAGGAGGAATGTTAAAATATTCATTCCTAAATGTAGTTGAATTGAACAAAAACATGGGAACTCTCCGTTGTTAAATTTTACTTTATCTTGCCTATACGAATTTATAGGAAGGAAAGTATTGTTTTCATGTCGATTTTTCGAAATCGAGTTTTCACCGGTTCTACACGTTTTCAGACTCCCTGAACCGAAAAAACATGTTTTTTTAGTGAACAGAATATCTCAAGAACGGAACATTGTACGACCTTGAAATTTGAAACTTAAGTTAGATGTCACTAGGAACCCGACACGAACATTTTCATAAAAATCGGTCAACCGGAAGTAGTAGTTTATTCGTGTCATTTTTCACTTTTTTGCGATTTTCACAAAAACTGGACCTACGATTTTTTCAAAATTGCCTAGTTTTTCAAATTTTTTATTATCTACAAGATAGGATAGGCGCCATGTTTGCTGAAATCTTGGTGAGGCTGTTTTCACGTAAAAAAGTTTTTTTTAAGATTGCGGCTATAATATGCATTTTAGCGCAAAATTTGATATAATAAAAGTTGTAGACAATTTAAAATCCTACAACATTTAATTATAATACTTTTTTGTATAACGCATAGTTTAGCGGTAATTAGCAAATTCTGTTTTTTTTCTCACGTAAAGGTGTGAAAAATCGATTTTTTAAAAGATTTCGGCCTTAGTATGCATTTTACGACAAAAGTGTACATAATCAAATTAATAGGAAATTAAAAGATTTACAACTTTTATTCAGAGCATTTTTCTCTACAGAGCCTAGTTTAGCGTGGAAGAGTGATTTTCCGTATTTTAAAGCTAAACTGAGGTTGAGGTTGATTTTTACTTTACATAATTCACTCATGATTAAAATTACTGATGGTTAGTCACGAAATGAACTTTGAGACGAAGTGTAAGCGGGGAACAATCTACTGGGCATGCCCAGTTTCTCTATTACAATCCCAAAAAAATGCTGACACTCATAGTTCATTACAATTGAACACAGTCCTTATTATTTTATTAGGCGACGAGTAGAACAGGAAATATTGTTTTGATTTGGCTATTTTGTTTTTACGTTTTAGGCTACATTTTTGTACAAATAAAAGTATTTTAATTCGTTAAAACTCATTCCGTTTCATTTAATTTTAATTCTTCACATTTTATTCATTATTTTGCAGTGCTGTTATAAAATATTATTTATCTATCTGTGTATTATAGGTTTATCATGTCGACCATTTAAAAGCATGGTAAAACAATTTGAAGTGCGGATGGGATGTTCTATTAAATGTTACGAGTTTGCGCCTCTAGAATATGGTAAATAGGCCTATATACTACACAGTTACATATTTAAAAAAATGTAAAATGTATGTACGACGCTAGCAGCAGCGCATTGCCCACACTGGGTCCCAGGTTCATCTTGTCATTACAACATCAGTAGATTATGTTGATTATTGGGGTTAGTTTTTTTTGTTTATTACTTCTGTTTTATTACTAATGTTAGGTTGTATTGTTAATTATTTGCATTGGCATGAGATAGTTGTGTGAGTGTTTCACAGCAGATTATTTTTAATTTTTTTTTACTTTCTCTTGCCTATGTGAATATATAGGAAGGAAAGTATTGTTTTCATGTCGATTTTTCGAAATCGAGTTTTCACCGGATCTACACTTTTTCAGACCCCCTGAACCCAAAAAACATGTTTTTAGCGATTGGTCTGTGTGTGTGTGTGTGTGCGCGTGCGTGTGTGCGCGTCCGTGCGGGCGCGCGCGTGTGTGAGTGAGAGAGAGAGAGAGAGAGAGAGAGAGAGAGAGAGAGAGAGAGCAGAATATCTCAAGAACGGAACATTGTACGAACGTGAAACTTAAAACTTAAATTGTATACCACTACCGGACCGGACACGAAAATTTTCATCAAAATCGGTAAACCGGAAGTAGTAGTTTATTCGTGTAATTTTTTACTTTTTTGCGATTTTCTCAATAACTGGTACTACGATTTTTTTTAAATCGCCTGATTAACTAAATTTTGTATTCTTTACAAGATAGGGTAGGCGCCATGTTTGCTGAAATTCTCGGTGAGGCTGTTTTGACGTAAAGAAATTGTTTATTTAAGATTACGGCTTTAATATGCATTTAAGCGCAAAAATTTATATAATAAAATATGTAGAGAATTAAAAATCCTACAACTTTTCATTTAAACATTTTTTTTGTATAACGCTTAGTTTGGCGGTAATTAGCGATTTTCTGTTTTCTTTCTCACGAAAACATGTGAAAAATCGATTTTTTTAAGATTTATGCCTTAGTATGCATTTTACGACAAAAGTGTGTATAATCAAATTTGTAGAAAAGTAAAAGATCTAAAACCGTATAAAAAGCATTTTTCTCTACAGAGCCTAGTTTAGCGTGAAAAAGCGATTTTCCGTATTTTTATACAAAACAGGTTGATTTTCATTTTGCGTCTTTCACTCATGATTAAAATTAGGTAATGTTTATTGAGGTTAGTTTTTTGTTTATTTCTAATGTTTTATTACTAATGTTAGGTTTATTGTTAATTATTTGCATTGGCAAGAGAAAGTTGTGTGTGTTTCACACCAGATTATTTTTAATTTTTTTTTAATTCCTTATATGTGTACGTTGCAATCTGTTCAATTTAGAACAATAAACAACCCCGTGACCAAATGAGATGAGGATGATATGTATGCCGTGTTAATGAAGTGTAGTCTTGTACAGATTTAGGCCGACCATTCTTGAGAGAGTATGGTTAATTGAACCCCAACCATCAAAGTACAGCCTGATTTTCGTAAGGAGAGCGCTGGGCAAAACGTGCGTCTGCATTAGTATAGTCTTGTGTGTACTGCAATAGCGCAGCGTATTTAATTAACAATGGAACAGCATGCCTACCAAATACAATGGGTGTTATCAATTTTCAATAACACTCTAACTGTACTGTCTGACAAGTTTCGAATAGGATTCCCTCCCTTCCGCACTTCATCATAGCCACCTCGCATTACGCACTGTCCCAAAAACATTAGCTCGGATAGTCAGTCTACTGGTACAGCTCATTACTTCAACAATATTTATATTCATACTTACTATTACTTTATTTTTACTTTCTCTTGCCTATATGAATATATAGGAAGGAAAGTATTGTTTTCATGTCGATTTTTCGAAATCGAGTTTTCACCGGATCTATACGTTTTCAGACCCCCTGAACCCAAAAAACATGTTTTTAGCGATTGGTCTGTGTGTGTGTCTGTGTGTGTGTGTGTCTGTGTGTGAACAGAATATCTCAAGAACGGAACGTCGTACGAACTTGAAACTTAAGTTACATACCACTACCGGACGCGACACGAACATTTTCATCAAAATCGGTCAACCGGAAATAGTAGTTTATTCGTGTAATTTTTCAGTTTTTTGCGATTTTCTCAAAAACTGGTCCTACGATTTTTTTAAAATCGCCTATTTTACTCAATTTTTTATTCTCTACATGATAGGGTAGGCGCCATGTTTGCTGAAATTCTCGGTGAGGCTGTTTTCACGTAAAAACGTTGTTTTTTTAAGATTACGGCTTTAATATAAATTTCAGCGCAAAAACTTATATAATAAAAGTTGAAGAAAATTTAAAAACCTACAACTTCTGTTTGAAACATTTTTTTGTATGACGCTTAGTTTAGTAGTAATTAGCGATTTTCTGTTTTTTTTCTCACGAAAACGTGAGAAAAATCGATTTTTTTAAACATTTCAGCCTTAGTATGCATTTTACGACAAAAGTGTATAGAATTAAATTTATAGAAAATTAAAAGATCTACAACTTTTATTTAGAGCATTTTTCTCTTCAGAGCCTAGTTTAGAGAGAAAGAGTGATTTTCCGTATTTCTAAGCCAAAATCAGGTTGATTTTCATTTTGCGTCTTTCACTCATGATTAAAATTAGGTTATGTTTTTGAGGTTAGATTTTCTTTATTTCTAATATTTTATTAATAATGTTAGGTTTATTGTTAATTATTTGCATTGGCAAGAGAAAGTTGTGTGAGTGTTTCACACCAGATTTTTTATTATTATTTGCACTTATTAAACTTGTACCGTTTTAAATCACAATTATACACTTACACTGTATTTGTTTAATCGAAACGAATTTATCTGAATATTGAACAACCGATCAAACCCAAAACATAATAAAACTGCACTGACTACTAAACCAATATTGCACAGCAATTGGCTTGGCCTTTACTCCGGTAACCACTGTCTAGTATTCAAATCCGTATAAAAGTAACTACCTTTACTAGGATTTGAAACAGGAACCTTCGACTCCAAAAATCAGCTGTTAAACAGTGATTTTGGCGACGACTTTACTTCTAGACCAACCCGGTGGGTATTATTTTTAATGTAATTATTTTCTTTATAAACTCATACTTACACTCAAATAATGCCTGAAGTTTAAAGTAAATAAATTTTTTGGTCGTATCTCAATTGGTTTCATCGCAAATGTTATCATTAGACATAATGATTTTTTGAACCATTTCTGTTTATCATCCCATGATAATGTTATTAATTCCTCCAAAAGCTTTTCTCCCTTAAAAAACAAGAATACAAAATTAAGTTTTTTTTTTAAAATGGAACATGACTCCTACTTTTTATAAAATACTTTTTATGAATACTTTTTATAGGGTACAAAACAACATGCGATATGGTCTTTACAAAACTAGAAAAAAAAAAAAAAAAATCTGGTGTTAACCACTCACACGACTTTCTCTTGCCAATGCCAGTAATGACGAATGTAACCTAAGGGTAAGCGCACAGTGAACGCTGGTCGCTGGTCGCTTACAAGCGGGAGTCTGCTAGTAGGAATAGGCCATTATTTATTTTAACCGGACGTCTCACAGTAAACGCTGGTGGAGAAAGCTGCGTGCTGGTCATCTGCGCGTATCAGCTCACTGGTTTATTTTGAATAAACATGCCTGCTGCTTTCTGGTAGGTTGCTAAATGTACTTGGCGTCGTATAATACGTATTCATAAATAATAACAACTTGTTCATTATTTTTTAACATAGGTTTATAGAACTAACTTTAAAAGATTATTACGGGCCAAACAATGCTCTATAATATTGAATATCGGTAGTCAAAAAGTTCAAAATATGTTTTAAATGTTCAAAGTAATCACAAGTCTTTCTTCCGGTTTAACTGGTTGCTTGTGCAAGTTGCACCATTGTTTTTGAAAAAGAGTTCTACTTTAGACAATGTAAAATCTAACGTTTTCAGAGTCATTCTCATGCATTTAAAAAACCTGTCTCTATCTTTTTTTAATTGCGGAAAAAGATGATTATGCCGAACCATTTTCTGTTCTCATTAATGTCACTAACGGTATTGTCTTTAATGATAATAATTTCGTGGAAACGTTTTCCATTAGAAATAATTCATCACTGCTGCTACTGGAAGTCATGTTGAATACCGACAACTGAATGAAGGTTAAGCGTGTAGTTACATGCTCCCACTATGCGCATGCGCCACCGTGAATCAGTACCTCTGACCAGCGACCTGCAACCAGCGTTCACTGTGCCCTTACCCTAACATTAGGAATAAACAACTAATCTCAATAAACGTAACCTAATTTTAGTCATGAGTGAAAGACGCAAAATGAAAATCAACTTAAAGTTTGACTTAGAAATACGGAAAATCACTCTTTCACGTTAAACTAGGCTCTGTAGAGAAAAATACTCGAAGTAAAAGTTGTAGATCTTTTAATGTCCTATAAATTTAATTATGCATTGTTGTCGTAAAATAGATACTGAGGTCAAAATCTTAAAAAAATTCATTTTTTACAGATTTTCATGAAGAAAAGATAAAAAATCACTAATTATTGTAAACTAAGCATTATACAGGGACCGGCAGAAAAGTATGTTTTAAAATGAATAAAATAAACCAGAAATAAATGTAAAAAAAATTATTAATAGATTTGAAAAGTCATTTCTTGCTATTTTTTTTTATTGAACACTTGAATTCTAAAATTCACTTATTTTGTTTTAAAAATTATGTCAGTCAAGTGATGACCCTCATTCTACACGCATTCATGTAATCGTACATGAAAATTATCCATTGCCTTCACAATCATGTCGTTCGGTATCGCCGCTATTTCATTTAGAATTGCTAGCTTCAGGTCTTTAGTTGTTCGAGGCTTAACGACATACACTTTTGATTTCAAATACCCCCAAAGAAAAAAGTCACATACCAAAAGATCTGGGGAGCGAGCAGGCCATGAAAGGTCACAATTTCTTGCAATAACGTGTTCTGGAAACATTTGTCGTAACACATTCATTGACACTCTGGCAGTGTGAGCAGTAACCCCATCTTGTTGGAACCATACATTTGCAGTGTCAACTTCACGACGTTGTAACTCTGGTGCAAGGAAATTATTTAGCATTTTGACATAACGACTTGAAGTGATCGAAACTGCTCGACCGTTCTCTTCGTAAAAATATGGACCTATCACTCCGAATTTAGCCACTGCGCACCAAACTGTCACACGTTCACAATGAAGTGGTTTTTCGTGTAGGCTACGAGGATTTTCTGCCGCCCAGTACCGGAAATTTTCTTTATTTACACAACCAGACAGGTGAAAATGTGTCTTATCTGACATTATGATTATTAAATCGTTAGTTAAAATGTTCAGAATTGATTGTGCACATTCTCTTCGGTTTTGGAAATCATGTTGACTTAGTTCTTGAACAGTTACGATTATATACGGATGAAAATGAAGATCCAAACGCAAAATTCTTCGAACACTCCGATCTGATATTCATAGCACAGCTGCGTTATGTGCAGCAGCAGGGCGACGTGGACTTCTGGCTACTGACAATCGCAAAGCATCTGTGTTTTTGGGAGTACTAATGCTACGTGAACGGCCTGTAGGTTTCCGTTTTAAAGATGCAGCCGTTTCTCTAAAATAGAAAGTAAAATACCAACAAAGATAATTGTAATATGTAGGCAACATACCTCATTAGAAAATGTTTGTGCTGAAGCATAATAGATAAAACAAATCAAAGTAGAAGCAAACAATAAAAGAAGATTCTTCCACATGGAATCAGTGTTAAACGTCTGTAAGCACATAATATAGTATATTATAGGTTACTGCATCATTTTATTTGAAATTTACCAGTAACAAAATTAATCCTCCAGCCATTAAAGTAACATTGCATAAAATACAGAATACGGCAAAATAACCTCACTATTTCTTCTTCGTCTTCTCACAATTAAGAAAAAGAGTCCCGCCTGTTCCGACTCACAACAGCAACAAAACTATTGAATTATTGTCGTCTTTTGCACGGGCTTCCAACGTCTCTCCTCCCGACCGGGCTGTATTGCAAAACACTGAGGGGAATCCTTCCACCAGGCATTCTCTCAACCATCGATTTCAATATTCTGTAATAAGATGAAGAAGAAGAAGAAGAAGAAGAAGAAGAAGAAGAAGAAGAAGAAGAAGAAGAAGAAGAAGAAGAAGAGGAAGAGGAAGAGGAAGAGGAAGAGGAAGAAGAAGAAGAAGAAGAGGAAGAAGAAGAGGAAGAAGAAGAAGAAGAAGAAGAGGAGAAGAAGAAGAGAAAGAAGAAGAAAAAGAAGAAGAGGAAGAGGAAGAGGAAGAGGAGGAAGAAGAAGAAGAAGAAGAAGAAGACGAAGAAGAAGAAGAAGAAGAAGAAGAAGAAGATAAAGAAGAAGAAAAAGAAGAAGAGGAAGAGGAAGAGGAAGAAGAAGAGGAAGAGGAGGAAGAAAAAGAAGAAGAAGAAGAGGAAGACGAAGAGGAAGAGGAAGAAGAGGAAAAAGAAGAAGAAGAAGAAAAAGAAGAAGAAGAAGAAGAAGAAGAAGAAGATACCTATATTAATTATTTAGTCTATATTAATAATCTAGCACCAGAGCTTAAGAAGATGTCATACAATAGGCACAAAAAAATTAAAGCCCTAACTCGTAACGGTTTCTTAGAAACGTGTACCGAAAAAGAGGTCAATTTAACATGGATTAGATAGGAGGTGCTTCCCATAACATTTTATTCCTTAGAGTGTGTGCTGTCCTGTTCCAGTATGTTATATGTTTATGCTCACCTTAATTCTACGAGGTTCTCTTCAGACTGTGCCACTTTTCTTGTTTGTTTTCATGGCTGCCTACTAGAGACCTTCAATTTTCGATTAATATCGGGATATTAGGGCTTTTGCTGTTCTGCCGTGATCTCCCCAATCCAATCCCCCACTTAAGGTATTCCCTTGGTGTGGTTAGGGTTGGCTATGTGTTGCTATGAGTTGGGAGAACAACCAAAAAAAAAAAAATTGACTAATATTTAGCCTACTGACCCAAAGTGTATGAAATAGTTACCTCAACTAAAACATATAAGCAAGCTCCAAAATGTAAACAAATTGATTGGACACTATACAATATAATTGATGACAATGCTTCAGTAACTTCTCGAACAGATCTGAAATTAAAATAAAAAATTAATTTATTCCATTGAAAAATGTTTAGGTACAACGATAGTAAAGAGGCCTTCACTAATGTTTAAGGAGGGACAGCCGTATTACACCAACAGACTATGTTATACATCAACCACCTTGAGAATCTGCTTAGGGTGCCCAAAAAGACGCCTGTCGCTGTGATATAAATACAGAATGGCCCACATGTCGGTTTCCCCAAAATTTATGAAAATTGAAAGAAAGGTTAATAGAATAAGAAACCTATAGACAAAAAATATTTATTATATGAACTGTAAAAATATTTTACCTTGAAAATGTTATAGCAGGTGTTCAAAATGTCCACCATTATTCTCGATACACTTTATACAGCGACTGAAAACTGATTCACAAATTTTCAACAGTAGGTCTAACATTTCATCGAAATTTACATAGTCAAATGCAATTTCAATAATTGAACTTTTTAGTTTGCGCAGGTTTTGTGGCTTGGAAAAATACACTAGTTCCTTTACAATGCTCCACATTAAAAAATCACATGGCGTTAGGTCTGGCGAGTGAAATTTCCACAATAATTCATTGCTCTACTATTACACTATCCATTAAATCCGGCAAAACAAAAACAGCAATACGCGAACGTAGGGCCTGACTAAACGGTGTTGTTTACATAAGTGAGATTAGCTGGATACTAAAGAGAAAGGTTCACACTAAGGAGGTGTTGATTAATGTCGGTTGACGCATGCCTCCTTGATCCGCAACAGCGTCCATCTCGTTACTTAATAGCCACATCTCGTATAAACTCATTGTTCTGTTGTAAACAAAAAGTACCGTTACGCAGGAAAAAAATTGTAACTGCTGGCAGTTGTACTTCACACTAGCCACTGTTAACCGACAACTAATGAATGTTGTACGTGATGCTACCAACTTAATAAAATTAAATGTCCCATATCTCATGGGGAAACCGACATATGGGCCACCCGGTAGGCAAGAGAAAGTAAAAAAAGTTTTATTCTCATCACCAGTTTCCTCGTGGGAACTCGGTATTATTCTTAAAGGTCAAGAAAGTAATACATTGGAATATGCCCTTACCTTATTATTTCTTGGTGGTGTTGTATTACATTCTTAAAGAAAATTCTCGTGTTATTTTCTTTATGAAATATCTTAGTCTCTTCATTATCTTGAATAATATCCTTATTATCATTCAAACAATCATTTTTAATATTTCTAAATTCCTCTGTGTTAAATAAATTAATAAGATAACAGAAAATTTTCATTTCAGCGCACAATTTAATGAAAACACAAGGCACTATCCAAAACCAAATTTGTATTACACTGACCAATACACCTTTTGAAAAAGCTTGTAAAAGACTGATAAATAAATACAAAAATATATTATCAATAACATAGAATTGGACAAGAGGTGTTTTTAAATGAACGTCCACTTTTATATCATAAAAAGGGAAATAATGTAGTAAAAATATAAATGTACTTTGTACAATTGGTAATATTGAATCAAATACCCAATACACTACAACACTGTTACTCAATAATTTTTTTAAAAATATAATTTTATTTATGGCATCCTGCTTAATTATAATTATTTTAATTTTATGGTTTATTTTGTATAATGGTTTTTCTATTATATTATATAATGTTATTATATTATTTTTATAAAAATAAATATTTAATAATATAAACAAACTTAAACACCATTGGTTTATTTCCACGAAAGTTTGAATTCTTTCATCTAATTGGGCCCATACAAATTGATTTGCAATTATACTATGAATTAAACCAATCATATTTAATATTATATATATTTTATACACGGAAGTTATTTGTATTTCCGTTTTATTATCTTTGTTAATGTTTATTGTTAAACCAAGTCCGTAACACATATATTTAAATACATCACTAAAAAGTTTATCTTGTTCAGATATCTCATTAGGTGCCATTTTATAAAATTTTTCATATTGTTTTTTATTTGGATTCATTATATTTTTATTTAAAATATTATTCCTATTTATAATATCATTAAATTGTTTATATGAAAATAGAAGTAACATTTTATTAATTTACCGAAATTTTTATTTACTGAAAACTGAACTTAATTATAATGAAATTAAATATTGTATCAATAGATTTTTTAAAAATTATCGTACTACGTATAAATTTGTAGTTTTAAATTTAGAAAAGAAAATTTGTATCTTATATCGCTTGTTTAAGTCCACTCATTTCATAAATTTTAAGGAATTGGAGTGTAATATAAGAGTTCTGAAGAACTAATAAAAAAATGGTAAATATGACGTAATATTGTTTCGCGTTAATAACAGGGAATAATAGAAATAATTGTTAAAAATAAATTATACAGTAAAAGTTACCAAAATTATTGGCTTCACCAAATACTGTTAATATGATATTCATTTAGGTAATATTATTCAGAATTAATTACATGCAATGCGTATGAAAATGAAAGGTATACAAAGTGTGTCACGAGTACCATGTAATACTTCTGAAGTTTGTTCCTCTCATCAAAATAATGAAAAAAAATCTGGTGTGAAACACTTGCAAGACTTTCTCTTGCCAATGCAATTAATGAAAAATATAACCTAACATTAGTTATAAAACATTAGAAATACCTAAACAATAAACTAACCTCAAAGAACATAACCTTATTTTAATCATGAGTGAATGATGCAAAATGAAAATCAACATTTGTTTAGCTTAATAAGACGGAAAATCTTTCTTGACGCTTAACTAAGCTCTGTAGAGAAAACTGCTTAAATGAATGTTGTAGATCTTTTAATTTCCTACAAATTTGATTATGCACTTTTGTCGTAAAATGCACGTACTACGGACGTAATCTTAAAAAATTGATTTTTTACCAATTTTCATGAAAAAAAGAAAATCACTAATTATCGTTAAACTAAGCGTTATACAAAGAAAAGTTTGAAAAAAAAGTTGTAGGTTTTTAAATTGTCTACAACCTTTGGCATATACTGTAAGATATAAATTGAGGTAACCCCAGAAGCCGATCTTCTACAATTTATGTAGTGATAAAACTTGACACACGACACGGTGTCTTCACCAATTTTCATAACGGTAGTTGCAATAAAACCAGCCCGGTGAACTGCACCAATTTTTGTAGTGTTTAAAGTAGTAATCAGGTATTACGACCTGAACTTGTTTTTGAAGAGAGACCAAGATTTCCCGTCACTAAAACCCTGAGTGGAAAGCCACCATTGTGATTTCCATCAGAAAAACTCCAAAGGCAGTCCACGCCCATTCATACGATGACGGAAAATGTGGTTCCCATCTCAAAAACTTCGGGGGCTCCACCAACCGAGTTTTCGGTTCCATTTTAGAAACTGAAATTGGAAACCTACAGATTTTGGTAACCCTTTTCCAGATGAAGCGAAGTCAACGTAGATAATGGTAGAGCATGAAAAATCACTTTGAATACAGCGAAGGTGAGGTTTAAAAAAAAGAATAATCTATTCCGGTTCGAAGAAAATAATGTAATCTGACACAATAAATGGAATTAAACAACTAGATTTATTCGTGGACATTATTTTAAAAAATATACTAGGTAGACATTCACAATAATTAGATAGTGAATAAACTGACAAAATGGATAACAATCAAAAACATAATCTCCGGATGGAGAAAATAAAAAAAAACTTAAAGAAACCTGTTTTTTTAAATAACATAAAAATTTTACGTTAACTGTTGGTAAGGGAAAATATCTAACTTACTTATAATTTATAACTAAAACAAATTATGTTAAATTAAACTAATTTTTTTCTTAGTTATTGACTTAAAAAACAAATTGGTTAAGAGCTAAAAATCATGTAATAACTTTTCAATGAGAGAAATAAAATCGGAAAAATTAAAAAAAAAATTGAAACGGATTCTAAATAAAAATATGCACAAAAATGAAATACATACAAATTAAATAAACTTAAACGGAAAACTGAAGAAGAAAAATTTGGAATAAACTTTGCAATAATAAAACAAACTATTGCCGAAAAAAATTACCAAACAACTGAAAAAAACTATTAATATGAATGATGAAAATATAAAAAAAACTTCAAATGCCATCAAATGGGGGTGAGATTGTGCCACTTTTTGTGTACTTATCTACGTATTTTTATAAGTACACAAATTATTTCTTTGGCATCTATGCCTAATACAAGAGCTAGTTTTTAGCTTTCATCTCATTAAAAAAAATTGGAGATTTATTAAGCCAGTTAGCCACAATTTGGAAAATTCGTGGCACAATCTAACCCCACTGGTCGGAGCTAGTTTGTGTCAGCAAATGTTTACTATTGATATCTTATTTAAAAATCAATGTGACACATTCCTACCCCGAGAAGGGGTTGGTTTGTGCTTATTGAAGACCACGGAATTTTTGAAAAATGTTTTACTTATGTCAAAAAGAAGAATTTACATAGAATTAGCTTATGTTGTAATGAAATGATATTTAGCCACTGAAAACTTGAAAATACCATGTCTGTTAGATCTAAAACCTTTACATATCAGTGATAGAATAGAATGAATTCTGAAAAATTTTAAAACACAAATAAAAATCAATTAAAAATTGTGCACTAATTTTACAAAATGAATTACAAATTCATTTTTGAATTCTATGTCTTCAAGTCAACAATAACATTCTCTTCCAGCAATTGTATAAGAGTGTCAATCCTTCTTAAAACTGCTTCCTTAGAATACCAAATTTTATCTTTCTTTGCTGGGGCCATTTCCAATGTTTGCCTGATTTCTTCGTCAAATTAATTTGTACGTCAGTTTGGTTTTTCCAGGATATACCTTTACCTTCATAAAGAATACAATAAAGTCCCCAATACAAATACAATACAATAAAGTCCCCTGATAACAAGAAAAGTCTGATGTGCTATCGACGTTGCTTTCCAAATTTTTGTAAAATCTACAAAAAAGTGAAAACTCGTCGAACGACTAAAATACAGTATTGTGCGAATTAATGTGAACAAACAGAAATAATTTGTAAATATGATTTATTTAGGACAAAGATACATTTAGGTACACTTACATGAGATAATTTCCATTAACTAGTATTAAATGTGTCCCCCTTTTACTTTTATGACCTCCTGGAGTCTTCTTGGCATGGAATCCACAAGTTTTTTGCAATTGTTTGTGATGGCTTCATCTCTAAACCAAACCTGAATCACTGCTTCCACCAGTTTTGTTTTTGTCGTACAGTCCAATTTTTGTAGCCTAGCCTTACATATTGCCCACAAATTTTCTGTAGGATTAAGATCAGGTGAATTCTCAGGCCAATCAAGAAGGGTAATATTATTATCTGGCACGGAGCCGAGTCTTGTTGAAAAATTGCGGTCCCTTCGGCCTGTACTTTATTAAGTTCTATAGCTAAGCGTTGCCCTAGCAATGCTTTGTATTTTTCACTATTCATCATACCTTCAATTGGAATAAGTGTGCCAGTACCTGAGTATGAAAAACAGCCCCAGAACATTTTTTTGGGGGGATGTTTGACTGTTTGGTTAACCAACTTATGAAAACTGAAATTTTGTCTCTGTTCACATTAATTCGCACAATACTGTATTTTGAAAATGTGACAAAGAGGCATTAACACAACCACTTTTTATGAATCTGTATTTTTTAGTAGGAAAATTTTCTTGATTTATGTAGATTATTTCAATAATTTTTACAGAACTGTAGATTTAATCTGGTTTCACTCCAACACTTTTAATTAAATTGAAATATGAATAAGCAACTTGTAATAACTGTAAAATTGAAAGAAAGTACACAAAAATTAGATATGATTATTGATTTACACACAGACTGATTCAGGAGGAATGTTAAAATATTCATTCCTAAATGTAGTTGAATTGAACAAAAACATGGGAACTCTCCGTTGTTAAATTTTACTTTATCTTGCCTATACGAATTTATAGGAAGGAAAGTATTGTTTTCATGTCGATTTTTCGAAATCGAGTTTTCACCGGTTCTACACGTTTTCAGACTCCCTGAACCGAAAAAACATGTTTTTTTAGTGAACAGAATATCTCAAGAACGGAACATTGTAAGACCTTGAAATTTGAAATTTAAGTTAGATGTCACTAGGAACCCGACACGAACATTTTCATAAAAATCGGTCAACCGGAAGTAGTAGTTTATTCGTGTCATTTTTTTTTTGCGATTTTCACAAAAATTGGAATTACGATTTTTTCAAAATTGCCTAGTTTTTCAAATTTTTTATTATCTCCAAGATAGGATAGGCGCCATGTTTGCTGAAATCTTGGTGAGGCTGTTTTCACGTAAAAAAGTTTTTTTTTAAGATTGCGGCTATAATATGCATTTTAGCGCAAAATTTGATATAATAAAAGTTGTAGACAATTTAAAATCCTACAACCTTTAATTATAATACTTTTTTGTATAACGCCTAGTTTAGCGGTAATTAGCAATTTCTGTTTTTTTCTCACGAAAAGGTGTGAAAAATCGATTTTTTAAAAGATTTTGGCCTTAGTATGCATTTTACGACAAAAGTGTATATAATCAAATTAATAGGAAATTAAAAGATTTACAACTTTTATTCAGAGCATTTTTCTCTACAGAGCCTAGTTTAGCGTGGAAGAGTGATTTTCCGTATTTTAAAGCTAAACTGAGGTTGAGGTTGATTTTAACTTTACATAATTCACTCA
Organism: Catonia carolina; assembly: GCA_035578175.1. NCBI lineage: Eukaryota > Metazoa > Arthropoda > Insecta > Hemiptera > Achilidae > Catonia > Catonia carolina. The sequence continues at coordinate 10,544,990 of JAQMRL010000014.1, read as the reverse complement.
TGATTAAAATTACTGATGGTTAGTCACGAAATGAACTTTGAGACGAAGTGTAAGGGGGGAACAATCTACTGGGCATGCCCAGTTTCTCTATTACAATCCCAAAAAAATGCTGACACTCATAGTTCATTACAATTGAACACAGTCCTTATTATTTTATTAGGCGACGAGTAGAACAGGAAATATTGTTTTGATTTGGCTATTTTGTTTTTACGTTTTAGGCTACATTTGTACAAAAAATAAAAGTATTTTAATTCGTTAAAACTCATTCCGTTTCATTTAATTTTAATTCTTCACATTTTATTCATTATTTTGCAGTGCTGTTATAAAATATTATTTATCTATCTGTGTATTATAGGTTTATCATGTCGACCATTCAAAAGCATGGTAAAACAATTTGAAGTGCGGATGGGATGTTATATTAAATGTTACGAGTTTGCGCCTCTAGAATATGGTAAATAGGCCTATATACTACACAGTTACATATTTAAAAAATTGTAAAATGTATGTACGACGCTAGCAGCAGCGCATTGCCCACACTGAGTCCCAGGTTCATCTCGTCATTACAATATCAGTAGATTATGTTGATTATTGGGGTTAGTTTTTTTTGTTTATTACTAATGTTTAATTGTTTGTTACTAATGTTTTATTACTAATGTTAGGTTGTATTGTTAATTATTTGCATTGGCATGAGAAAGTTGTGTGAGTGATTCACAGCAGATTATTTTTAATTTTTTTTACTTTCTCTTGCCTATGTGAATATATAGGAAGGAAAGTATTGTTTTCAAGTCGATTTTTCGAAATCGAGTTTTCACCGGATCTACACTTTTTCAGACTCCCTGAACCCAAAAAACATGTTTTTAGCGATTGGTCTGTGTGTGTGTGTGTGTGTGTGCGTGCGTGCGGGCGGGCGCGCGCGCACGCGTGTGTGTGTGAGTGAGAGAGAGAAATAGATAGATAGAGAGAGAGAGTGAGAGAGAGAGAGTGAGAGAGAACAGAATATCTCAAGAACGGAACATTGTACGAACGTGAAACTTAAAACTTAAGTTATATACCACTACCGGACTGGACACGAAAATTTTCATCAAAATCGGTAAACCGGAAGTAGTAGTTTATTCGTGTAATATTTTTATTTTTTTGCGATTTTCTCATTAACTGGTACTACGATTTTTTTAAATCGCCTGATTAACTATATTTTGTATTCTTTACAAGATAGGGTAGGCGCCATGTTTGCTGAAATTCTCGGTGAGGCTGTTTTGACGTAAAGAAATTGTTTATTTAAGATTACGGCTTTAATATGCATTTAAGCGCAAAAATTTATATAATAAAATATGTAGAGAATTAAAAATCCTACAACTTTTAGTTCAAACATTTTTTTTGTATAACGCTTAGTTTGGCGGTAATAAGCGATTTTCTGTTTTCTTTCTCACGAAAACATGTGAAAAATCGATTTTTTTAAGATTTATGCCCTAGTATGCATTTTACGACAAAAGTGTGTATAATCAAATTTGTAGAAAAGTAAAAGATCTAAAACTGTATAAAAAGCATTTTTCTCTACAGAGCCTAGTTTAGCGTGAAAAAGCGATTTTCCGTATTTTTATGCAAAACAGGTTGATTTTCATTTTGCGTCTTTCACTCATGATTAAAATTAGGTAATGTTTATTGAGGTTAGTTTTTTGTTTATTTCTAATGTTTTATTACTAATGTTAGGTTTATTGTTAATTATTTGCATTGGCAAGAGAAAGTTGTGTGTGTTTCACACCAGATTATTTTTAATTTTTTTTTTTAATTCCTTATATGTGTACGTTGCAATCTGTTCAATTTAGAACAATAAACAACCCCGTGACCCAATGAGATGAGGATGATATGTATGCCGTGTTAATGAAGTGTAGTCTTGTACAGATTTAGGCCGACCATTCTTGAGAGAGTATGGTTAATTGAACCCCAACCATCAAAGTACAGGCTGATTTTCGTAAGGAGAGCGCTGGGCAAAACGTGCGTCTGCATTAGTATAGTCTTGTGTGTACTGCAATAGCGCAGCGTATTTAATCAACAATGGAATAGCATGCCTACCAAATACAATCGGTGTTATCAATTTTCAATAACACTCTAACTGTACTGTCTGACAAGTTTCGAATAGGATTCCCTCCCTTCCGCACTTCATCATAGCCACCTCGCATTACGCACCGTCCCAAAAACATTAGCTCGGATAGTCAGTCTACTGGTGCAGCTCATTACTTCAACAATATTTATATTCATACTTCTTCTTCTTCTTATGGTGCCTATCCGGTTCGGATGTTGGCTATCATGATGGCTATCTTGACTTTGGAAACAGCTGCTTTGAAAAGTTGGGTCGTCGACTGGTTGAACCACGTTCTTAGATTGTTCAACCATGAAATCCTTCTTCTACCGGGACCTCTCGCACCATACACCTTTCCTTGCAGAATCTTTTGGAGCAACACGTAACGGTTCTCATTGCGCATAATGTGTCCCAGGTATTGGAGCTTTCGCACTTTCACGATGTCAAGAACCTCTTTATCTTTATTCATCCTTCGAAGAATTTCTACATTAGTGACTTTGTCCCTCCATGATACGCGTAACATTCTTCGATAAAGCCACATTTCAAAGGCTTCAAGCCTCCTGGCTGAGGCCTTAGTGAGCGTCCAAGCTTCCACGCCGTAGAACAGTACAGAGAACACATAACATCGAAGGAGACGCATTTTGATAGCAAGTGTAAGGTCTGAGTTTTGAAAATTTTTATATTCATACTTACTATTACTTTATTATTTATTATTATTTGCACTTATTAAACTTGTACCTGTTTAAATCACAATTATATACTTACACTGTATTTGTTTAATCGAAACGAATTTATCTGAATATTGAACAACCGATCAAACCCAAAACATAATAAAACTGCACTGACTACTAAACCAATATTGCACAGCAATTGGCTTGGCCTTTACTCCGGTAACCACTGTCTAGTATTCAAATCCGTATAAAAGTAACTACCTTTACTAGGATTTGAAACAGGAACCTTCGACTCCAAAAATCAGCTGTTAAACAGTGATTTTGGCGACGACTTTACTTCTAGACCAACCCGGTGGGTATTATTTTTAATGTAATTATTTTCTTTATAAACTCATACTTACACTCAAATAATGCCTGAAGTTTAAAGTAAATAAATTTTTTGGTCGTATCTCAATTGGTTTCATCGCAAATGTTATCATTAGACATAATGATTTTTTGAACCATTTCTGTTTATCATCCCATGATAATGTTATTAATTCCTCCAAAAGCTTTTCTCCCTTAAAAAACAAGAATACAAAATTAAGTTTTTTTTTTAAAAATGGAACATGACTCCTACTTTTTATAAAATACTTTTTATGAATACTTTTTATAGGGTACAAAACAACATGCGATATGGTCTTTACAAAACTTAAAAAAAAAAAAAAAAAAATCTGGTGTTAAACACTCACACGACTTTCTCTTGCCAATGCCAATAATGACGAATGTAACCTAAGGGTAAGCGCACAGTGAACGCTGGTCGCTGGTCGCTTACAAGCGGGAGTCTGCTAGTAGGAATAGGCCATTATTTATTTTAACCGGACGTCTCACAGTAAACGCTGGTGGAGAAAGCTGCGCGCTGGTCATCTGCGCGTATCAGCTCACTGGTTTGTTTTGAATAAACATGCCTGCTGCTTTCTGGTAGGTTGCTAAATGTACTTGGCGTCGTATAATACGTATTCATAAATAATAACAACTTGTTAATTATTTTTTAACATAGGTTTATAAAACTAACTTTAAAAGATTATTACGGGCCAAACAATGCTCTATAATATTGAATATCGGTAGTCAAAAAGTTTAAAATATGTTTTAAATGTTCAAAGTAATCACAAGTCTTTCTTCCGGTTTAACTGGTGTAATATACCAAAATACTGGTACAATTAAACATATCTATATTTTGGTCTGTCAAAACATAATACTGTAAACACAGCTGATCCAAGCAATGTGTTAAAAAAAAAATATTATTTTAAAAGTAGTAAAGAAGTTTAAGCAAATTTGCGTTACTAGGTAACTCAAGTAACAAGAAAAGAAGGAAACTATATAATTTTTCTGAAGTTGTGTTCTGGGTTCCAAGATGAGAGGACGGACACAAACTCATCATATTTAATCTTGTATAATTAATAGTTATATTAAAATATATAAACATGTAATAATATACAATATGTAGATAATAATAATAATATGACGACACAAGATCTTGATTTTGGAGATAATGATAAAAATTAACAAAATACATTCTAAATAATAAACCATATATAATTTGTTTACATTGCTAAAAATGGTTAAAAGAAAATGTACTACAAATTGTTAAATATATAAAAATAAGAATAATAAAGAAGATAAAATATCATATATGAAAAAGAATAAAAATTAATGCAAGAATGATGATAAATTGTGTATAACTTATTTATAATGTTACAAACCGGCGATCTCTCGTGTGGATGATAATTCTACTACTCCACACTGGTTGCTTGTGCAAGTTGCACCATTGTTTTTGAAAAAGAGTTCTACTTTAGACAATGTAAAATCTAACGTTTTCAGAGTCATTCTCATGCATTTAAAAAACCTGTCTCTATCTTTTTTTAATTGCGGAAAAAGATGATTATGCCGAACAATTTTCTGTTCTCATTAATGTCACTAACGGTATCGTCTTTAATGATAATAATTTCGTGGAAACGTTTTCCATTAGAAATAATTCATCACTGCTGCTACTGGAAGTCATGTTGAATACCGACAACTGAATGAAGGTTAAGCGTGTAGTTACATGCTCCCACTATGCGCATGCGCCACCGTGAATCAGTACCTCCGACCAGCGACCTGCAACCAGCGTTCACTGTGCCCTTACCCTAACATTAGGAATAAACAACTAATCTCAATAAACGTAACCTAATTTTAATCATGAGTGAAAGACGCAAAATGAAAATCAACTTAAAGTTTGACTTAAAAATACGGAAAATCACTCTTTCACGTTAAACTAGGCTCTGTAGAGAAAAATACTCGAAGTAAAAGTTGTAGATCTTTTAATGTCCTATAAATTTAATTATGCAGTGTTGTCGTAAAATAGATACTGAGGTCAAAATCTTAAAAAAATTCATTTTTTACAGATTTTCATGAAGAAAAGATAAAAAATCACTAATTATTGTAAACTAAGCATTATACAGGGACCGGCAGAAAAACTATGTTTTAAAATGAATAAAATAAACCAGAAATAAATGTAAAAAAATTTATTAATAGATTTGAAAAGTCATTTCTTGCTATTTTTTTTATTAAACACTTGAATTCTAAAATTCACCTATTTTGTTTTAAAAATTATGTCAGTCAAGTGATGACCCTCATTCTACACGCATTCATGTAATCGTACATGGAAATTATCCATTGCCTTCACAATCATGTCGTTCGGTATCGCCGCTATTTCATTTCGAATTGCTAGCTTCAGGTCTTTAGTAGTTCGAGGCTTAGCGACATACACTTTTGATTTCAAATACCCCCAAAGAAAAAAAGTCACATACCAAAAGATCTGGGGAGCGAGCAGGCCATGAAAGGTCACAATTTCTTGAAAAAACGTGTTCTGGAAACATTTGTCGTAACACATTCATTGACACTCTGGCAGTGTGAGCAGTAACCCCATCTTGTTGGAACCATACATTTGCAGTGTCAACTTCACGACGTTGTAACTCTGGTGCAAGGAAATTATTTAGCATTTTGACATAACGACTTGAAGTGATCAAAACTGCTCGACCGTTCTCTTCGTAAAAATATGGACCTATCACTCCGAATTTAGCCACTGCGCACCAAACTGTCACACGTTCACAATGAAGTGGTTTTTCGTGTAGGCTACGAGGATTTTCTGCCGCCCAGTACCGGAAATTTTGTTTATTTACACAACCAGACAGGTGAAAATGGGTCTTATCTGACATTATGATTATTGAATCGTTAGTTAAAATGTTCAGAATTGATTGTGCACATTCTCTTCGGTTTTGGAAATCATGTTGACTTAGTTCTTGAACAGTTACGATTTTATACGGATGAAAATGAAGATCCAAACGCAAAATTCTTCGAACACTCCGATCTGATATTCATAGCACAGCTGCGTTATGTGCAGCAGCAGGGCGACGTGGACTTCTGGCTACTGACAATCGCAAAGCATCTGGGTTTTTGGGAGTACTAATGCTACGTGAACGGCCTGTAGGTTTCCGTTTTAAAGATGCAGCCGTTTCTCTAAAATAGAAAGTAAAATACCAACAAAGATAATTGTAATATGTAGGCTACATACCTCATTAGAAAATGTTTGTGCTGAAGCATAATAGATAAAACAAATCAAAGTAGAAGCATACAATAAAAGGAGATTCCTCCACATGGAATCAGTGTTAAACGTCTGTAAGCACATAATATAGTATATTATAGATTACTGTATCATTTTATTTGAAATTTACAAGTAACAAAATTAATCCTCCAGCCATTAAACTAACATTGCATAAAATACAGAATACGGCAAAATAACCTCACTATTTCTTCTTCGTCTTCTCAGAATTAAGAAATAGAGTCCCGCCTGTTCCGACTCACAACAGCGACAAAACTATTGAATTATTGTCGTCTTTTGCACGGGCTTCCAACATCTCTCCTCCCGACCGGGCTGTATTGCAAAACACTGAGGGGAATCCTTCCACCAGGCATTCTCTCAACCATCGATTTCAATATTCTGTAATCTCCCATCCAGATCGTAAACATCCCAGTTCCATTCTTATATCCTCATTTATTGGTTGGTCCATATGACTATAATCCTTTGTTCTTTGTAGGAATCGTATCTCTGTCACATGTACTCTACTCTCCTGCAGTCTGTACTAAAGAAGAAGAAGAAGAAGAAGAAGAAGAGGAAGAAGAGGAAGAAGAAGAAAAAGAAGAAGAGGAAGAAGAAGAGGAAGAGGAAGAGGAAGAAGAAGAAAAAGAAGAAGAAGAAGAAGAAGAAGAAGAAGAAGAAGAAGAAGAGGAAGAAGAAGAAGAAGAGGAAGAAGAAGAGAAGAAGAAAAAAAAAGAAGAAGAGGAAGAGGAAGAAGAAGAAGAAGATAAAGAAGAAGAAAAAGAAGAAGAGGAAGAGGAAGAAGAAGAAGAGGAAGAAAAAGAAGAAGAAGAAGAAAAAGAAGAAGAGGAAGAGGAACAGGAAGAAGAGGAAGAAGAAAAAGAGGAAGAAGAAGAAAAAGAAAAAGAAGAAAAAGAAGAAGAAGAAGAAGAAAAAGAAGAAGATACCTATATTAATAATTTAGTCTATATTAATAATCTAGCACCAGAGCTTAAGAAGATGTCATACAATAGGCACACAAAAATTAAAGCCCTAACTCGTAACGGTTTCTTAGAAACGTGCACCGAAAAAGAGGTCAATTTAACATGGATTAGATAGGGGGTATAGTGCTTCCCATAACATTTTATTCCTTAGAGTGTGTGCTGTCCTGTTCCAGTATGTTATATGTTTATGCTCACCTTAATTCTACGAGGTTCTCTTCAGACTGTGCCACTTTTCTTGTTTGTTTTCATGGCTGCCTACTAGAGACCTTCAATTTTCGATTAATATCGGGATATTAGGGCTTTTGCTGTTCTGCCGTGATCTCCCCAATCCAATCCCCCACTTAAGGTATTCCCTTGGTGTGGTTAGGGTTGGCTATGTGTTGCTATGAGTTGGGAGAACAACCAAAAAAAAAAAAAATTGACTAATATTTAGCCTACTGACCCAAAGTGTATGAAATAGTTACCTCAACTAAAACATATAAGCAAGCTCCAAAATGTAAACAAATTGATTGGACACTATACAATATAATTGATGACAATGCTTCAGTAACTTCTCGAACAGATCTGAAATTAAAATAAAAAATTAATTTATTCCATTGAAAAATGTTTAGGTACAACGATAGTAAAGAGGCCTTCACTAAAGTTTAAGGAGGGACAGCCGTATTACACCAACAGACTATGTTATACACCAACCACCTTGAGAATCTGCTTGGGGTGCCCAAAAAGACGCCTGTCGCTGTGATATAAATACAGAATGGCCCACATGTCGGTTTCCCCAAAATTTATGAAAATTGAAAGAAAGGTTAATAGAATAAGAAACCTATAGACAAAAAAAATTTATTATTTGAACTGGACAAATATTTTACCTTGAAAATGTTATAGCAGGTGTTCAAAATGTCCACCATAATTCTCGATACACTTTATACAGCGACTGAAAACTGATTCACAAATTTTCAACAATAGGTCTAACATTTTATCGAAATTTATATAGTCAAATGCAATTTCAATAATTGAAATTTTTAGTTTGCGCAGGTTTTGTGGCTTGGAAAAATACACTAGTTCCTTTACAATGCTCCACATTAAAAAATCACATGGCGTTAGGTCTGGCGAGTGAAATTTCCACAATAATTCATTGCTCTACTATTACACTATCCATTAAATCCGGCAAAACAAAAACAGCAATACGCGAACGTAGGGCCTGACTAAACGGTGTTGTTTACATAAGTGAGATTAGCTGGATACTAAAGAGAAAGGTTCACACTAAGGAGGTGTTGATTAATGTCGGTTGACGCATGCCTCCTTGATCCGCAACAGCGTCCATCTCGTTACTTAATAGCCACGTCTCGTATAAATTCATTGTTCTGTTGTAAACAAAAAGTACCGTTACGCAGGAAAAAAATTGTAACTTCTGGCAGTTGTACTTCACACTAGCCACTGTTAACCGACAACTAATGAATGTTGTACGTGATGCTACCAACTTAATAAAATTAAATGTCCCATATCTCATGGGGAAACCGACATATGGGCCACCCGGTAGACAAGCGAAAGTAAAAATAGCTTTATTTCCCATCACTAGTTTCCTCGTGGGAACCCGGTAATATTAAAGGGCAAGAAAGTAAAACATTGGAATATATCCTTACCTTATTATCTCTTGGTGGTGTTGTATTACATTCTTGAAGAACATTCTCGTGTTATTTTCATTATGAAATATCTTAGTCTCTTCATTATCTTGAATAATATCCTTATTATCATTCAAACAATCATTTTCAATATTTCTAAATTCCTCTGTGTTAAATAAATTTATAAGAGAACAGAAAATTTTCATTTCAGCGCATAATTTAATGAAAACACAAGGCATTATCCAAAACCAAATTTGAAATACACTGTACAATACACCTTTTGATAAAGCTTGTAAAATACTGATAAGTAAATACAAAAATATATTATCAATAACATAGAATTGGACAAGAGGTGTTTTTAAATGAACATCAACTTTTATATCATAAAAAGGGAAATAATAATGTAATAAAAATAAAATTGTGTTTTGTACAGTTGGCAATACTGAATCAAATACCCAATACACTACAATACTGTTACTCAACATTTTTTTAAAAAATATAATTTTATTTATGGCATCCTGCTTAATTATAATTATTTTAATTTTATGGTTTATTTTGAATAATGGTTTTTCTATTATATTATATAATGTTATTACATTATTTTTATATAAATAAGTATTTAATAATATAAACAAACTAAAACACCAAAGGTTTATTTCCGTGAACGTTTGAACTCTTTCATCTAATTGGGCCCATACAAATTGATTTGCAATTATACTATGAATTAAACCAATCATATTTATTATTATATATATTTTATACACGAAAGTTATTTGTATTTCCGTTTTATTATCTTTGTTAATATTTATTGTTAAACCAAGTCCGTAACACATATATTTAAATACATCACTAAAAAGTTTATCTTGTTCAGATATCTCATTAGGTGCCATTTTATAAAATTTTTCATATTGTTTTTTATTTGGATTTATTATATTTTTATTTAAAATATTATTCCTATTTATAATATCATTAAATTGTTTGTATGAAAATAGAAGTAACATTTTTATATATACCGAAATTTTTATTTAATGAAAACCGAATTTAATTATAATGAAATTAAATATTGTATCAATAGATTTTTTAAAAATTATCGTACTACGTATAAATTTGTAGTTTTAAATTTAGAAAAGAAAATTTGTATCTTATATCGCTTGTTTAAGTCCACTCATTTCATAAATTTTAAGGAATTGGAGTGTAATGTAAGAGTTATGAAGAACTAATAAAAAAATGGTAAATATGACGTAATATTGTTTCGCGTTAATAACAGGGAATAATAGAAATAATTGTTAAAAATAAATTATACAGTAAAAGTTACCAAAATTATTGGCTTCACCAAATACTGTTAATATGATATTCATTTAGGTAATATTATTCAGAATTAATTACATGCAATGCGTATGAAAATGAAAGGTAGTTGTACGTCTCGTTTATATGAAAATAGAAGTAACATTTTATTAATTTACCGAAATTTTTATTAAATGGAAACCGAATTTAATTATAATAAAATTAAATATTGTATCAATAGATGTTTTAAAAATTATCGTACTACGTATAAATTTGTAGTTTTAAATTTAGAAAAGAAAATTTGTATCTTATATCGCTTGTTTAAGTCCACTCATTTCATAAATTTTAAGGAAAAATTATTTATACCTAAACTGTATAAATTGTACAGTAAAAGTTACCAAAATTATTGGCTTCACCAAATACTGTTAATATGATATTCATTTAGGTAATATTATTCAGAATTAATTACATGCAATGCGTATGAAAATGAAAGGTATACAAAGTGTGTCACGAGTACCATGTAATACTTCTGAAGTTTGTTCCTCTCATCAAAATAATGAAAAAAAATCTGGTGTGAAACACTTGCAAGACTTTCTCTTGCCAATGCAATTAATAAAAAATATAACCTAACATTAGTTATAAAACATTAGAAATACCTAAACAATAAACTAACCTCAAAGAACATAACCTTATTTTAATCATGAGTGAATGATGCAAAATGAAAATCAACATTTGTTTAGCTTAATAAGACGGAAAATCTTTCTTGACGCTTAACTAAGCTCTGTAGAGTAAACTGCTTAAATGAAAGTTGTAGATCTTTTAATTTCCTACAAATTTGATTATGCACTTTTGTCGTAAAATGCACGTACTACGGACGTAATCTTAAAAAATTGATTTTTACCAATTTTCATGAAAAAAAGAAAATCACTAATTATCGTTAAACTAAGCGTTATACAAAGAAAAGTTTGAAAGGAAAGTTGTAGGTTTTTAAATTGTCTACAACCTTTGTCATATACTGTAAGATATAAATTGAGGTAACCCCAGAAGCCGACCTTCTTCAATTTATGTAGTGATAAAACTTGACACACGATACGGTGTCTTCACCAATTTTCATAACGGTAGTTGCAATAAAACCAGCCGGCGAACTGCACCAATTTTTGTAGTGTTAAAAGTAGTAATCAGGTATTACGACCTGAACTTGTTTTTGAAGAGAGACCAAGATTTCCCGTCACTAAAACCCTGAGTGGAAAGCCACCATTGTGATTTCCATCAGAAAAACTCCAAAGGCAGTCCACGCCCAGTCATACGATGACGGAAAATGTAGTTCCCATCTCAAAAACTTCGGGGGCTCCACCAACCGAGTTTTCGGTTCCATTTTAGAAACTGAAATTGGAAACCTACAGATTTTGGTAACCCTTTTCCAGATAAAGCGAAGTCAACGTAGATAATGGTAGAGCATGAAAAATCACTTTGAATACAGCGAAGGTGAGGTTTAAAAAAAAGAATAATCTATTCCGGTTCGAAGGAAAATAATGTAATCTGACACAATAAATGGAATTAAACAACTAGATTTATTCGTGGACATTATTAAAAAAATATATACTAGGTAGACATTCACAATAATTAGATAGTGAATAAACTGACGAAATGGATAACAATCAAAAACATAATCTCCGGATGGAGAAAATAAAAAAAAACTTAAAGAAACCTGTTTTTTTAAATAACATAAAAATTTTACGTTAACTGTTGGTAAGGGAAAATATCTAACTTACTTATAATTTATAACTAAAACAAATTATGTTAAATTAAACTAATTTTTTTCTTAGTTATTGACTTAAAAAACAAATTGGTTAAGAGCTAAAAATCATGTAATAACTTTTCAATGAGAGAAATAAAATCGGAAAAATTAAAAAAAAATTGAAACGGATTCTAAATAAAAATATGCACAAAATGAAATACATACAAATTAAATAAACTTAAACGGAAAACTGAAGAAGAAAAATTTGGAATAAACTTTGCATTAATAAAACAAACTATTGCCGAAAAAAATTACCAAACACTGAAATAAACTATTAATATGAATGATGAAAATATAAAAAAAACTTCAAATGCCATCAAATGGGGGTGAGATTGTGCCACTTTTTGTGTACTTATCTACGTATTTTTATAAGTACACAAATTATTTCTTTGGCATCTATGCCTAATACAAGAGCTAGTTTTTAGCTTTCATCTCATTTAAAAAAATTGGAGATTTATTAAGCCAGTTAGCCACAATTTGGAAAATTCGTGGCACAATCTAACCCCACTGGTCGGAGCTAGTTTGTGCCAGCAAATGTTTACTATTGATATCTTATTTAAAAATCAATGTGACATATTCCTACCCCGAGAAGGGGTTGGTTTGTGCTTATTGAAGACCACGGAATTTTTAAAAAATGTTTTATTTAAGTCAAAAAAAGAATTTACATAGAATTAGCATATGTTGTAATGAAATGATATTTAGCCACTGAAAACTTGAAAATACCATGTCTGCTTTATTAGATCTAAAACCTTTACATATCAGTGATAGAATAGAATGAATTCTGAAAAATTTCAAAACACAAATAAAAATCAATTAAAAATTGTGCACTAATTTTACAAAATGAATTACAAATTCATTTTTGAATTCTATGTCTTCAAGTCAACAATAACATTCTCTTCCAGCAATTGTATAAGAGTGTCAATCCTTCTTAAAACTGTTTCCTTAGAATACCAAATTTTATCTTTCTTTGCTGGGGCCATTTCCAATGTTTGCCTGATTTCTTCGTCAAATTAATTTATACGTCAGTTTGGTTTTTCCAGGATATACCTTTACCTTCATACAAGAATACAATAAAGTCCCCAATACTTATGTTGCTACTATCCGAGGTACATATTGCCGTTTTTCACTATTAGTACTCTATGTCTCTATGTTTACTGAATCATAAAACCTAATTCAGTAAAACCGTTTTAGCTATCTTCACTTCATGAAAAATTTCCTCTCTATCTGATTCACTGCTGTCTGATATTTTATTTCTTTTCTTTTGTTCCTCCTGGATGTAGAAGTCTCAGTATTTTCTGCATTGGTAACCAGGAGGCCTTCTGCAGACACACTTTTACCTGGTATTATGTAAGGTCGGCTTCCACGCTTTCGAACGTAGTTCCTTGCCATTTTTGAAATAATATCCACTTTTAACCTAAAACCAACAGAACGCAAAAAAACGTAATGAGCACTATCTTAGCAAACTGTTGGCATTTTTCAATCATATTAAGTTATGTAGCTGTATGCTACAAGGTACTTTACAACCCTTATTTCTTAGTAAACGGCCAGCTGTAAAAAATTATTGAATTTTGAATGACAAAAGGTTACATCAAGGGGGACACTTGTGCCCCTTAACCGTAAATGTGCGGTCAAAAGATTAAACAGTAATAACTCGTCGTAAACTTATTTAATTTAATTAAATTTTACATGAAAATAATCACAACTAAATGTACTATAAGTAATACTAACCTGATTTATATTATATTGAATCGTGTCCTGGTCCCACATAAAAGTTGCACACATAACCTCAAATTTGACAAAATGCCACAGTGAATGATGTAGCGTTTATAGGTTTTATAAATTTTAGAACGTTTCCTAAATTTTTATATTTTAAAAGATTCTTCATTTTTTTTCTCTTTTGGTATGAATTATTGGATGTGGTTGGCAGTGATTTAATATTTTAAACTTGGAAATTAGAATTGAAATTGATCAATGGATTTTATTTCGTTTCTTATTTCATTTTATTGTATTGCGTTTGAGTTTTTGGTTTCTGGAGAGTTCTACGGATGAATCTTTTGTTTGGGTTGTTTGTCAGTGCGTATGAGTTTTATTTCTATTGTGTAAGGGAAAGGTTGTTACTCTTACTCTTGTGCGTACGTGACGAATTCCTTGTATTTCCAGAATCAGGCAATGTTGGGGGAGGTTTTTGATTGGTTGATGCTTTGAGTGGGGCGAGGCGAAGTGGTGACCGTAGGCCGCGTTCTTGTCCTGTCTTGTTCGGAACTTCGAAGTGGCGAGACTTGTAGTAAGCTGACTGCTTATCGTAGTTGGCCGTAATGGCAAATATCAGTGGTATCAAGGATTTGTTTTTAAGTAGCGTGTGTTAACCCGATGTATTGTTAAAAGTCTTTATCGTTATGTGTTAAGTTTTTTTTTGAGCTACTTCTGTGCAAGTTATTTCATTCGGATGCTACAGAATAATTTGGGTAAGTATTGTGCGTCAGTGTCTGGTCGCCGCCATTTTTTTGTTGTAATTTGTTAAACTGTCTGTTTGTGAGAAATAATTTGTAGGTGCTGGAAGTCCATGCTTGGAGATTCTGCTGATCGCTAATTAGAAAAATTCTAATGTAAATCTTGATAAATTTATTATTATTTTGTTGAATTAAAGCTCCTGCTGTGTAATGTGTTATGGTAAAATTTTCTATTTTTGGATGTTTCGTTTATTTAGTGGGTGTTCTGAAGTATAATTGTTTTATGTGAAAACTTAAAATCAAAAGCGATCAGCATTGGAAACGAAAGATGTGTAATATTAATAAAGGAAATGTAAAGATATTTAAGGATGTAATATAAAATAATTAATTTTGTATAATATGGGGTAATTTGTAGTGTAGTGATAGGAAGCTAAAGTCGCGTGATGTAAAGAAACAGGAGAGGGGATTCATATATGTTTATTCGTTTTACTACTAGTTCGTGCGAATGTTACAGAAAATACCTAAGGGCGGACCCTTGAGCGCTGAGTGGAGTTATCATTATCCTAAGAACATCATGAGAGTCGAAGTATGAATCCGCTAAATCCAGTCCATCGGATATTCAGGTTTTCCCGGAAGTCTGCCAATCTTGGAATGACCCAAATTTTCTGAGTATTGATTACGAGTGATTGGTTCAGTATTATAAATATTATTTCATTATTTTCTTTTGGACTTTATAAAAAGAATTTTATTTAAAGATGTGTGGCCACAAATTTTTTTTTTAATTGTTATTATGTGAAATATGATTTTTGAATATTAAAATATTTTATTGCGGGTTAACAGCATATAAATTTGTTTTTTTTTATTATTTTTGGTATCCCAAAAATGGTGCCCACACCTGAGAATTTTATTCCCCGGCTGGAAGTTCTGTTTCCATCAATCCAGTAATGAGTTATCGACTATTACTAAATTAATTGGTCTTAAATGTTAAATATAAAATTTCTTCTGTGGTTGATGGGACAATGAAGAGCTATTACAAAATGAAAAGGTTAAATCAAGTTACCCGAAATACACAGCAAACTGCAGCACATCAAAGCTTCCATCTGTACTAAAAACAGGGTCTTATCTCTTGTAGTTAAGGCGGGACAGTAAAAATATGATTTGGAACAATCTAACCCCTGCTGTCACAAATTCACCCCATTTGACAGGTAGTAAAAGAAAAAAAAAATAATTTGAGGAGTTTTGACATAATTTTCCGTTCTTAACTTGAATACCTTAAAAATAAGAGTTTTTTCTGCTGAAAGCTCAGACCGGCAAAAACTGTAAAAAAGAGTTTGTTTATTTTGTCTGTGTTAAACAAAAGATATTCGAAATTGTAAAGTTATTATATTGAAGTGGTAGTGATACCAGTAATGGCAAATCCCACAAGAGATATTATAAAAAAAAGTTGGGAAATAAATTGTTAGTAAATGAAGCGAAAAAATTTACTTGCATGGATAAAAAAAGAAATACAAAAAAGGCTTCATTGTTCTTTGGCGAAACAAAGTAAAAAAAATAAAAGGTAACAGGTAATTCTTTAAATAACCATTTTTAAACAAATATTACTATAATTAGCGAATAAAAAAATAGTTTACAAAAAAATAGCTAATGAGAAATTTGTACACATATAAGGAGGAAAAACTGATTTGCTGGTACGATAATTAATTAAACAACTTGGACCAAATCTTAAAAGAACTTGAACAAAATAAAATGCAATCAAGAAAGGGGAAAACTTACAAGAAAACCCGAACAAACTTCATGAAGAAAAAATTTAGAAATTTACGTAAACAGCAAAAATGGGGAGAGGTTGTATAATGGAAAACCTTGGAAGATTTTAAACAAAAACGAAGAATTTAACTTATATAAAAACTACGTGAAATATACCTAGAAAAATATTATAATTAGGCCGAATTTGGGTGAAGGAAAAACCCCGTATAAACTGAAGGCGAAAAATCCAAGATACATGTGTACAGAGAAATTTACAAAACTTACATAAAAAAACCAAAAATATATTTAAAAAAATTTAATGTTAAACACCACCAATATTTTTTTAAAATATAACTCAGATATGGGTTTTAAATTTAAATTTTCTAAATTGTTCCATAATAAAAAATTAAATACCTGTAAATAAAGACGACGTTTACCCAGTGACGTTGGCCAAAGACAAAGGCAAAACGCATTGTGGAAAAACATGTCCCCTTCCAAAACAGGAACCAGATTTGAGAAACGCTTAATCAGCGAGACGCAGTTGAACAAGAAAAAATTAAAACGATAGAAATATAACGTGAACGAGAGAGAGAGGAGGAAAAATTAAATATGCCAAAGAGAGAAAAGAAACAATCTACTGTGTGTGACAAATAGTTGCACGCACGCACGCACAATACGCGCGAGTGCAGAATAAAACTTACAACTGCAAACGAAGCAGAAGCCTACACGCGAACGCGTTTAAAAATTTAATCTGTAAAGCCTATACGATAAAAATTATGAACGGGAATTGGACAGAAATAAAACTGCGTAAATCAAAAACATATTATAAAAATCACGAAATAAACCCAAAAAGAAAACTGGCCAGACCAAATAAAAATAAACCAAATAAAAAAAACCAAGAAAAAACGGAATTTGAAGTGGTTTTTGAAAGCTGTAGGCTGAAAAAAACATTGGAGTACATTTTAGCGCTAAAAGGCATATTAAGGCTGTAATCTTAAAAACACGAATTTTTTTTACGAGATAAGTGCTTCCCCAAGAATTTCAGCAGACACGGCGCCTACTCTATAGTGTAGAGCAAAAAGAATGTAGAAAATGAGGCGATTTAAAAAAATTTCGTATTAGCCGTTTTTGAGAAAATTGCAAAAGCGTGAAAAATGACACGCATAAATTACTACTTCCGGTTGACCGATTTCAAATTAATGAAAATTTTCGTGTCGGGTTCTCTAGTAGTACCTATCTTAAGTTTCAAGTTTCAACTTCGTACAATGTTTCGTTCTTAAGGTATTTGGTTCACACACACAGACCAATCGCTATAATCATGTTATTTGGTTTAGGGGTTTGAAAACGTGTAGATCCGGTGAAAACTCGATTTCGAAAATCCACATAAAAACAAAACTTTCCTTTCTATATATTCATAAAGGCAAGAGAAAGTAAAAATAGATTTATTCCAATGAAAAATTTTTAGGTGCATCAAAAGTAAGAAGGACTTCACTAAAGTTTGGTGTGGAACAGCCGTGATACAACGACAGACTGTGTGTTATTCAATCAACCACCTAGGAATCCGATTGGGGTGCCCAAAAAAGACGCCTGTCGCTGTAATGGAAATACAGGATGCCCCATATGTCAGTCCCAAAATTTACGGAAATCGGAATAAACATTAATGGAATAAAAAACCTATAAACACAAAAAAACAATTTTATTACATGAAATGTACATATATTATTAATTATTAATACAATGCCTTTATTTAAAACATATTAACAGCATATCACAAAAATAACAATACAAAAGAAAATAATACAAATGAAAATGAAATAAAATGAAATAACCAACAAACTCAGCATAATCTTGACATGACCTATAGATGGTTGTCTGCCAGGATTAGTAAATTCAGAATAAATTAAATTAAACTGCCTGTTTTCCTTGAGCGTAGCGATAAAATAAACAAATAACTAAACACTTAAACTTCTATTATTTTAACATAAATAAATAATTCTAAAATTTGATAAGAATATTACAAAGAATTCTTTTAAATTGTTCAATAGGAAAAATAGGCCTAGCCAAATCAATAATTATAAAAATAAATCAGTAGTCAATCAACAGAAAAAAGAAATGCAACGGGTCTTTCAAGCAAATCAGCATCCAAAATTCAACAGCAGATAATACAGATATGAAAGGGCGCACACTGGTGATTTACCATCTCCCATCCTCACACGCAATCTATCACATACTCTTTTACACCGCATACACATACTACATAATCACATACACATACTCTCACGCACTCTGTATTTACAAATGACTCGTTTTCTTTTATCCTGCACATTCATATAATTAATAATTAAATTCGTTTACTAGCCCTCTTCTATAACAAAGTGCAACTCGTAAATATCCCGCTAGTTTCTTCCAACTTTTACCATTTAACCAGTCCAACACTTCCTCGTCATTCAATTCGGATTTACCGAAATAATTTACACGTATACTACTTAATATGGGACACCTTCCCATAAAATGCAAAGTATCTTCTTTACTCCGTAAGTTACACAGGGAACACAACCACTGGGGTTCCTCCCTATCACATCTGAAATTTAAACTTAGTAATTCTCCCCTAGCCCGGAAAATTAATCCCGTAGTACACCTATCTAAGCCCAGATTCAAAAAATTATTTTCTCTTAAGTCGTGCTCCAACCGACTAAACAGACTATGATATTGCGCATCTGCAGCTCGCCGTAAAAAAATCTCCTTAAAATTGTTTTTAGCACATGCCAATATACTTTCCAGCTCATCCCTCCACCCTGTCACTCCATGCATTCCTCTACTTAAAGCACACCCATACCTTTCACTCAATCGGAACCACTCTCCATACCACCCAATTTCACTCTCAATCATTCTTTCGGCTAACATACGTGGCAATCTATGCCTGGGCAACTCCAACACTCTCAGTACATAATTAAAATGTATACGAAATATAAATAGAAAGAGCATTTCCACATTTATTCCTAAATAAATTATATAATTAGGAGTGGCTCTTGGTAAAGCAAGTAATTTTTTGACAAAAAATCGCATCACCTCCTCCAAACAATCATATTGCCGGAAGCCCCAGATCTGTGCGCCGTATGTAGCCACTGCCCTACTCACCGCCCGAAAAATTTTCCACTTAGCCTCCATTGACACTTCCTTCTTAATGATAAAATTTTTCCACACACCATTTAGGCCAAACTTAGCAATCGCTGATCTTTCTTTAACATGCTCAGTGAAAGACAAACTTGTAGTTAACGTAACTCCTAAATATTTATACTTCTTAACTACTTCAATTTCCTCATTCCCCAGAAACCATTTCTCACAAGCCGCTAAACGAGCCCCTTTCCTAAACACCATTATTTTTGATTTTTGAGTATTAATTTCTAGTCCCCAACGATCACAATAATTTTTCAGGTCCATTATCATTCTTTGTAAATCCCTTGGCGTGGATGCAAGAATAACCATATCGTCCGCGTACAATAATATTTTAACATTTATATCTCCTAACCATATTCCCTCCCCCAGATGATCCCCAATGTCATTTACAAAAATAGAAAATAATATAGGAGACAAAAGACATCCTTGTTTTAATCCTTTTACGGTATCAAAAAATTCTGTAATCATATTATTACACCATACCCCAGCCTTAGTACCCCTATATAGTTCCGCTATAACACATATAAAACGATGAGACAGCCCCAATTCATACAATTTATAAATTAACGCTTCTCTATCTACTCGATCAAAAGCTGCCTTTAAATCTACAAAGAAACAGTAAACTTTTTTACGCCTACCCAGTAATTTCAATTTTACTATGTTATAAAGATTAAATATGTTGTCAACCGCGGAATAGCTCTTCCTAAAGCCAGCCTGATATTCGGATAACACGTCATTTTTATATATCCACCTCTCTAATCTACTTAACATCACGCCCGAAAATAACTTAGCGACCGCATTTACAAACGAAATCCCTCTATAATTTCCCACCTCAGCCATATCCCCCTTTTTATAAATCGGAAAAATCACCGATTCCCGAAAATTCTGGACACAGACAAATGCATTAAAATATTATTAAATACTTCTAGAACTAAATTTAGTACTTCCCTTGGTGCATTCTTAAAAAACTCTATCGGAATACCGTCCGTACCGGGCGCCTTATTATCTTTCGCTCTAGCCAAAACCATCTGTAACTCGCCCCATTTAATCTCACCATCAAGCATTTCGTCCACCCTATACGGCATCGCATATGCCATCGGCTGTGCTGCTATAAATTCACCTAATAAATTACTGAAGTGAAGTCGCCAAGCTTGTGGTGAAATTCTCGTTGACATTTTAAAAGGCTTATTCCTAAAAATTTTCACAAGTCCCCAGAATGATCCTGAATCCCTAACAGTACCAATCTTCTTCGCTGCCTGCCTATAAAATTGAAATTTCTTATTTTTACACAGCTTGGTATAAAATTTATTCGACTGCAAATACGCATTTTTTGTTTCCACATTATTACATCGCCTATACATATTTAACTGTTTAAAGCACCTCACCCTAGCCCTCTCACACTCCCAATCATACCACTCCTGTTTAAAAACCTTTTTATTTTTTCTAACTGGCCCCCTATTATCTGCTGCTTCCTTAATTAAACTAAGTATTTTATTACTTGCTTCACCTGTATCCCTGGGTAACGGACAAATTTTTTTAACATTCCGCCGGATATAAGCCTCATATTTTTCCTTTCCTGATTTGACCCAATAAAGCCTTGGTAAAAGAGCCAGATCAACAACATCCGGCGCATATTGCGATGATATAATATCCACCTCCAAAGGCATGTGGTCTGAATAGATAACCTGACCCACTTTAAAATTACTAACAAGATTCACCATATCCCATGACACGCAACACAAATCAATCACCGACTCACCCAAACTACTTACAAACGTAAATTCACCAATCGCATCCTCCTTCACTCTACCATTCAGAACCACCAAGTTAAAGTTCTCGCACATATCTAAAAATTTTCTACCTTTACTGTTTATAATTTTATCTTTTGATACTCTACAATAATTTATTAAATTTGTAGAACTGAGAATTTGCTCTGGTAGTATTTGATGCTCACCAATCCTACAATTAAAATCGCCGATTAGAATAATACCATTATTTGGACTATGATTTTCTAAAATTTCCCACAAATTTGACCATTCTTCCTCCCACCTTTCTCTATCGCAACTAAGATACACGGGAATAATCATAACCGGAACCTGCCTAAATTTGACATTACTCACAACCCTGTCATCTATTGTCATAAACTTAGCATCCCTAAATTTATTTTTCCTAAATCCAACAACGGTTCCACCTTTAGCTCTACCCATATTGTTAACTCTTACTGCCGTCGTCAAACAAATATCATACTCAGCGAAAAAACCAGTAACCCATCCCGATTGCCCCTCCTCCAAAAAGGTCTCATATAAACAAAAAATATCAGAAGTTTTAACAAAATTATGAAAATGAATATCGCTACATTTACTCTTAAGACCCGCTACATTAAAACTAATCAACCTAATACCGCAATAATTACTCACATGCAAGCCACCAACATCACAACCAATTCGAGTATTTGGACTACCTTGGCAGACGACATCCTCCTATGCATAATTAACCTCTTCGTTACTACCTAATATCATTTCTCTGTTTTTCATAAAACTCAAACCAGAAAAGTCCTTTCCGCACATTTCTTTCAATTTTTCCAACCCGCACCCATTTTTTGATTGTAATCCGGCACTCTCCGAAAAAGTAAACACCTGCCCTCTAAAGTACAGTTTATCCACTGCCACAAAAACCCCTTCTTCTCCCACAGTTTTCATTATTTCTTTTTTCAAAGTCAATAGCACACTGCGACTTCTACGAGTTTCTACACTAAAGTCTCTATGTACTACATATCGGGTCCCCTTTAATTTATATGCATTCTTAAGAATACAATTTATGTCCCTTTCTTCCGGTATATGTGCTATGATAGGAGCATTGTCTCTGTTTTTACCCAAAGAGTGTGCACGATTTATTTTAACACTATTTGAAACTGCCAGAATCGTGTTACAAAAGTTCTCAACGATTTCACAACAATCACTCCCCTTGTTATATGTAAGCCCCTTGAAAATTAAATTATTCCTTCTAGAACGATCCTCTAGATTAACAATTTTACACTTCAAAAAGTTATTTTCGCTCTTTAATTTTGATACCTCCACTTTTAAACCAACATTTTCTTTTATTAACTCATCTATAGAATTTTTTAGTTCATTCATGTCGTTTTTAGATGCTAAACTACTTAACTTTTTATCCAAAAGCCTTCCTAAGACCGCTTCCATATCCTTTACTGAAGCCTGTGTCGATCCAGAAGTTCCTGATCGCGAATCCATATCTTTTGCGGTTTTCTTCTTTTCTTGACCCAAATTCTCAGGAGAACTTAACGACCGTGGACGCTTATTCGTCGAAAAATAATTTTCAAGTGCGTTCGGCATTCAAAAATACACCAATTGAATATTCCCAAAAAAAAACAACACATAAATAAACGAAAATGCAAATACTAATGAATATAAATACAATTTTTCACTAACGGACACGCCGCCACACGAACAACGAATATTTAAATAGTATTTATCTATTCCGATACGGACAATGACAAATACGTCTACTCTCTACGACTGCCAATTTACTAATCAAATGTACATATATGTATTACTTTGAAAATTTTATAGCAGCTGTTCAAAATGTCCACCATGATTCTCTATAGGCTTTATCCAGCGACTAAAAACTGTTTCACAAATTTTCAACAATAACATTTTATCGTCATTTACATAGTCAAATGCAATTTCATTTGAACTTTTCAATTTGCGCAGGTTTTGTGGCTTGGAAGAATACACTAGTTCCTTTACAACGCTACACAGTGAAAACTCACATGGCGTTAAGTCTGGCGAGCGCGCAGGCCATTCGATTGTACCACGACGACTTATCCATTCATCAAGTATGGAATTAAAAACTCACATACTTCGATACCGAAATGTGCTGGGACGCCATCTCGTTGCCAGATGAGCGATTGGATATTGTAAACAGGATTGTTTTCAAGTTCTGGAAATACTACTTCCAGGAGCATTTGTCAGTAATTTTCCGAGTTAACATTTCCCTCAAAAAAATAAGGACTTATCAGTCCAAACTCAAAATACCTCCCCGTACCATAACACCAGGAAAATTAATTTTGAATTACAATATGAGGATTTGTATCCAACTAGCACACGCAGTTATGCCGATGAACAAGTCCATTGCATTTGAAACATGCCTCATCAGATCATAAAATTGTTTGCAAAAAGTTTGGATCGGCTTCTGCACGGATAGCGACGGTCACTATAGTCCTCAAGAAGCGCTTGGAGTAAAGATGGACGAAAATGGTTTCAATTTCAATTCCTTCATCATTCTCTGCACGCTAGTTCGTGATAACTTTAGTTTAGAAGATGCCTTACGAGTTGATTTACCAGGATACAAACTATTCAGCAACCTTTTGTAGGTTATCGTCATTGCAAGTCGATCGTGGAAGACCACACTTCGGGGCATTTAATAGGCTTCCTTCAAGTTTTCAAATTTCTTATTTAACTTTTGTAAATGTTGCCGTGTCGGTAATAATACACCTGTATACTTATTACTAAATTCTTCCAGTACTTGGCTCTCTAAAATATTAGTCATATACTAGTAGTAGTTATAGTTATATATGTATATTTATAATAGAGTGTTTTTGTTTCTGATATTGCGCTAATATTTTGTATTATTGTAACACCCCCTTATCGCTGCCGGCAACACCTACGGCAAACAAAAGCGATAGGTTGGCAAGGGCGTTAACAAAACATAAAAAAACAATTTAAGGAAGCTCAAAAAAACAAACACTCGGGTAATTCGCTGCATAAATGAGATAAACTAGAAAAATAACCAGTAAAATAATTTAATTTTAAAACCAGAAAAATTTATATAGTGAACAGCAAAAATAGTACAATGTAACCCAACTTAAATGGCTGGAAGGTTTAATACAATGTCAGATATAAAAAGTACTTCCGATGTAAATTTTATAAATCTTAAGTGAAACAATAAACATTAAATATATATTCAATAAATGAATAACAGAACATCAAAAATAATTGGCCAAATTATTTTGAATTTTAAATTTAACTTTCTGTTTAGCATGTTAGCAGCTTTGTTTTTAATAAACATATTTTATCATTATTATTTTTAGAATAAAAAAAATAGATAAAAACAACAAATTAATAATCAACCTTTTCAATAAGGTGTAAAACAGGAGTAATAGTAAAAGTTTTGAATGAAATGTTACATTTATCATTAGAATTTTAAGTAAAAAAAATACACAATTTCAAATTCGATTCTTTAGATAAAAGTTATGAAAGAATTATTATTATAATTTTATGCAATAAAAAAAATTTAAATATTTAATTGAACAATGTTCCTGATTGCTTATTTCAGCAAATGGATTAACATGAAAAACCTTTCAAACAGGTCACTTGGAAATCACAAATTTTCCTGTTTAAAACATGTAGTTACCGAGATGGATCCTAATTTCGGTGTGATCTTTTCTCAAAAATAACGCATCGGTTGCCACTTAGAAAACACTTTAGGTAAACGGACGAAATCCTCACATAATAGATAAATTGATAAAACATACCCAGTTGTAGTTAACACACAATTTTGAAGTACTACTAACGTATGCACTGATCAACGGAAGATCACGGATGAAACCCTCATAAAAATTGGATTCCAAATCACTCCAGGCAAGAAATAGTCAGGAAACGCTGATCATCAAATTACGGGATGCTGGCGAAACGAAAACTTGTCATGGTCAGGAGTCGAACTCCGTATACAGATTATGGATAATGAATGATAATCGAACGGATGATTTCCGTTCCCGGATTCGAACCCTGAAGAAAAAGATCGAGCGAGTGTTAATATTTAGCAAAATAAGCGTCGATCTTAAGCAACAGCACTAACGCATAAGTAATACAATGCAAATGAACAAAATACAACAAGGTAATGAATTTAAAGATAGAAACTTAATACGGGTTGCAATAGATAGACAATTATGAAGTTTTTTTTTTTAAAAAACTAGACAATTTAAATAAGCAATTACTATTTGCAGAAAAATACAATTTACCAATTACAAAACTTTACAACGTTTACAATAAATTAATCGTAAGTCAAAATTAGTTTTACATAGACCAAAATCGAAACCAGGAATCAAGAAATAGCAAGTACAATTGCAACGTAGTTCCTTATTACAAAAATATAATTTTATGCAACCCGTGATAAATTCCCAGCTCTCGGAATACTAAAATAAAAATAATTAACTTACCATGTTTAAATTGGCAAGAAGAAATTAACTTTATTCAAAAGTTAGAAATTTAAAATATACGTAATAAGAATTACTACATATTAACAGTACCGAACTCTACGAAAAGTCAAGCAAGAGTGACTCGTCATGCAAATGAAGCAGCTCGACGAGAGGGCGAAACGCAGATCGCAGTAAAAGCGGTAGAGCGCGCCACCGGACGGTGAGTTAAATTAACGTCACCAGTAGATTCGAGTTATCGGCAATCAAAACCACTAGCGAACGCCAGCGAAACCAAAACACAACGTAACAAACTGAAAGCAGTTGTTACATTATGTGTTGTATTTGTGTATGAAGAAATAGTTAAACATAAGGGAGGTAGTTAAGTTAAATTTTGTTTTCATTTATTTTCTTTAAAACCATGTACAGTAAATTGGTAGAAATTTTTTTGTCATATTTTATTAATCCTATTTCATAACTTTGCTGATGTTTGTATTATAATTTTTATTAACATTTTGTTATCATAAGTTTTAATTTTTATTTTCATTTTTATTCTGTCTGTTTTTTTAAAAATATTTTTTACCTTATATTATCGTGTTTTTTAATATTATATGATCATTTTCTCGTTTGTTTGACTTATTGTCTTATGTAATAAGTGATGTATTGTTATTAACTGTTTTTTCTATTTGTCATTGTTCAGTGTTATTATTGTTGTATTGAATTTTTATTTTTATGCTATGTATTTTATGAAATTAGAGTAATCCTGTAAGCACGAGCTTTGTTCTTTTGGAGGAGTAATAAAGAAAATAAACAAAATAAATAAAACTTTAGCAGTATTTTTATGATGCTTCTACCACAAATGAAGCATATAAACTCGTTGTTCAGTTGTAAAAACAACCACACGTTGACGTACTTCACACTAGCCACTGTTACAGACAAGGAATGAATATTGTACGTGATGCTACCAACATTACACTATTACCAACTTATTAAAATGAAATGCCCATATCTCATGAGGAACCGATATAAGGGCCACCCGGCAAGCAAGAGAAAGTAAAAATATTTTTATTTCCCATCAAGAGTTTTCTCGTGGGAACCCGGTACATTCTAAAGGTCAAGAAAGTAAAACATTGGAATATATCCTTACCTTATTATCTCTTGGTGGTGTTGTATTACATTCTTGAAGAACATTCTCGTGTTATTTTCATTATGAAATATCTTAATCTCTTCATTATCTTGAATAATATCCTTATTATCATTCAAACAATCATTTTCAATATTTCTAAATTCCTCTGTGTTAAATAAATTTATAAGAGAACAGAAAATTTTCATTTCAGCGCATAATTTAATGAAAACACAAGGCATTATCCAAAACCAAATTTGGAATACACTGTACAATACACCTTTTGAAAGAGCTTGTAAAATACTGATAAGTAAATACAAAAATATATTATCAATAACATAGAATTGGACAAGAGGTGTTCTTAAATGAACATCAACTTTTATATCATAAAAAGGAAAATAATAATGTAATAAAAATAAAAATGTACTTTGTACAGTTGGCAATACTGAATCAAATACCCAATACACTACAATACTGTTACTCAATATTTTTTTAAAAAATATAATTTTATTTATGGCATCCTGCTTAATTAAAATTATTTTAATTTTATGGTTTATTTTGTATAATGGTTTTTCTATTATATTATATAATGTTATTACATTATTTTTATAAAAATAAATATTTAATAATATAAACAAACTAAAACACCAATGGTTTATTTCCGTGAACGTTTGAACTCTTTTATCTAATTGGGCCCATACAAATTGATTTGCAATTATACTATGAATTAAACCAATCATATTTAATATTATATATATTTTATACACGAAAGTTATTTGTATTTCAGTTTTATTATCTTTGTTAATGTTTATTGTTAAACCAAGTCCGTAACACATATATTTAAATACATCACTAAAAAGTTTATCTTGTTCAGATATCTCATTAGGTGCCATTTTATAAAATTTTTCATATTGTTTTTTATTTGGATTTATTATATTTTTATTTAAAATATTATTCCTATTTATGATATCATTAAATTGTTTATATGAAAAAAGAAGTAACATTTTATTAATTTACCGAAATTTTTATTTAATGAAAACTGAACTTAATTATAATGAAATTAAATATCGTATCAATAGATTTTTTAAATATTATCTTACTACGTATAAATTTGTAGTTTTAAATTTAGAAAAGAAAATTTGTATCTTATATCGCTTGTTGAAGTCCACTCATTTCATAAATTTTAAGGAATTGGAGTGCAATGTAAGAGTTATGAAGAACTAATAAAAAAATGGTAAATATGACGTAATATTGTTTCGCGTTAATAACAGGGAATAATAGAAATAATTGTTAAAAATAAATTATACAGTAAAAGTTACCAAAATTATTGGCTTCACCAAATACTGTTAATATGATATTCAGTTAGGTAATATTATTCAGAATTAATTACATGCAATGCGTATGAAAATGAAAGGTATACAAAGTGTGTCACGAGTACCATGTAATACTTCTGAAGTTTGTTCCTCTCATCAAAATAATGAAAAAAAATCTGGTGTGAAACACTTGCAAGACTTTCTCTTGCCAATGCAATTAATGAAAAATATAACCTAACATTAGTTATAAAACATTAGGAATACCTAAACAATAAACTAACCTCAAAAAACATAACCTTATTTTAATCATGAGTGAATGATGCAAAATGAAAATCAACATTTGTTTAGCTTAATAAGACGGAAAATCTTTCTTGACGCTTAACTAAGCTCTGTAGAGTAAACTGCTTAAATGAAAGTTGTAGATCTTTTAATTTCCTACAAATTTGATTATGCACTTTTGTCGTAAAATGCACGTACTACGGACGTAATCTTAAAAAATTAATTTTTTTACCAATTTTCATGAAAAAAAGAAAATCACTAATTATCGTTAAACTAAGCGTTATACAAAGAAAAGTTTGAAAGGAAAGTTGTAGGTTTTTAAATTGTATACAACCTTTGTCATATACTGTAAGATATAAATTGAGGTAACCCCAGAAGCCGACCTTCTACAATTTATGTAGTGATAAAACTTGACACACGACACGGTGTCTTCACCAATTTTCATAACGGTAGTTGCAATAAAACCAGCCCGGCGAACTGCACCAATTTTTGTAGTGTTAAAAGTAGTAATCAGGTATTACGACCTGAACTTGTTTTTGAAGAGAGACCAAGATTTCCCGTCACTAAAACCCTGAGTGGAAAGCCACCATTGTGATTTCCATCAGAAAAACTCCAAAGGCAGTCCACGCCCAGTCATACGATGACGGAAAATGTGGTTCCCATCTCAAAAACTTCGGGGGCTCCACCAACCGAGTTTTCGGTTCCATTTTAGAAACTGAAATTGGAAACCTAGAGATTTTGGTAACCCTTATCCAGATGAAGCGAAGTCAACGTAGATAATGGTAGAGCATGAAAAATCACTTTGAATACAGCGAAGGTGAGGTTTAAAAAAATGAATAATCTATTCCGGTTCGAAGAAAATAATGTAATCTGACACAATAAATGGAATTAAACAACTAGATTTATTCGTGGACATTATTTTAAAAAATATACTAGGTAGACATTCACAATAATTAGATAGTGACTGACGAAACTGACGGAATGGATAACAATCAAAAACATAATCTCCGGATGGAGAAAATAAAAAAAACTTAAAGAAACCTGTATTTTTAAATAACATAAAAATTTTACGTTAACTGTTGGTAAGGGAAAATATCTAACTTACTTATAATTTATAACTAAAACAAATTATGTTAAATTAAACTAATTTTTTTCTTAGTTATTGACTTAAAAAACAAATTGGTTAAGAGCTAAAAATCATGTAATAACTTTTCAATGAGAGAAATAATATCGGAAAAAATTAAAAAAAAAAATTGAAACGGATTCTAAATAAAAATATGCACAAAAATGAAATACATACAAATTAAATAAACTTAAACGGAAAACTGAAGAAGAAAAATTTGGAATAAACTTTGCAATAATAAAACAAACTATTGCCGAAAAAAATTACCAAACAACTGAAAAAAACTATTAATATGAATGATGAAAATATAAAAAAAACTTCAAATGCCATCAAATGGGGGTGAGTTTGTGCCACTTTTTGTGTACTTATCTACGTATTTTTATAAGTACACAAATTATTTCTTTGGCATCTATGCCTAATACAAGAGCTAGTTTTTAGCTTTCATCTCATTTAAAAAAATTGGAGATTTATTAAGCCAGTTAGCCACAATTTGGAAAATTCGTGGCACAATCTAACCCCACTGGTCGGAGCTAGTTTGTGCCAGCAAATGTTTACTATTGATATCTTATTTAAAAATCAATGTGACACATTCCTACCCCGAGAAGGGGTTGGTTTGTGCTTATTGAAGACCACGGAATTTTTGAAAAATGTTTTACTTATGTCAAAAAGAAGAATTTACATAGAATTAGCATATGTTGTAATGAAATGATATTTAGCCACTGAAAACTTGAAAATACCATGTCTGCTTTATTAGATCTAAAACCTTTACATATCAGTGATAGAATAGAATGAATTCTGCAAAATTTTAAAACACAAATAAAAATCAATTAAAAATTGTGCACTAATTTTACAAAATGAATTACAAATTCATTTTTGAATTCTATGTCTTCAAGTCAACAATAACATTCTCTTCCAGCAATTGTATAAGAGTGTCAATCCTTCTTAAAACTGCTTCCTTAGAATACCAAATTTTATCTTTCTTTGCTGGGGCCATTTCCAATGTTTGCCTGATTTCTTCGTCAAATTAATTTGTACGTCAGTTTGGTTTTTCCAGGATATACCTTTACCTTCATACAAGAATACAATAAAGTCCCCAATACTTATGTTGCTACTATCCGAGGTACATCTTGCCGTTTTTCACTATTAGTACTCTATGTCTCTATGTTTACTGAATCATAAAACCTAATTCAGTAAAACCGTTTTAGCTATCTTCACTTCATGAAAAATTTCCTCTCTATCTGATTCACTGCTGTCTGATATTTTATTTCTTTTCTTTTTTTCCTCCTGGATGTAGAAGTCTCAGTATTTTCTGCATTGGTAACCAGGAGGCCTTCTGCAGACACACTTTTACCTGGTATTATGCAAGGTCGGCTTCCACGCTTTCGAACGTAGTTCCTTGCCATTTTTGAAATAATATCCACTTTTAACCTAAAACCAACAGAACGCAAAAAAACGTAATGAGCACTATCTTAGCAAACTGCTGGCATTTTTCAATCATATTAAGTTATGTAGCTGTATGCTACAAGGTACTTTACAACCCTTATTTCTTAGTAAACGGCCAGCTGTAAAAAATTATTGAATTTTGAATGACAAAAAGTTACATCAAGTGGGACACTTGTGCCCCTTAACCGTAAATGTGCGGTCAAAAGATTAAACAGTAATAACTCGTCGTAAACTTATTTAATAAATAATCACAACTAAATGTACTATAATCACAACTAAATGTACTATAAGTAATACTAACCTGATTTATATTATATTGAATCGTGTCCTGGTCCCACATAAAAGTTGCACACATAACCTCAAATTTGACAAAATGCCACAGTGAATGAAGAGCTATTACAAAATGAAAAGGTTAAATCAAGTTACCCGAAATACACAGCAAACTGCAGCACATCAAAGCTTCCATCTGTACTAAAAACAGGTTCCTATCTCTTGTAGTTAAGGCGGGACAGTAAAAAATATGATTTGGAACAATCTAACCCCTGCTGTCACAAATTCACCCCATTTGACAGGTGATGAAAGAAAAGAAAAATAATTTGAGGAGTTTTGACATAATTTTCCGTTCTTAACTTGAATACCTTAAAAATAAGAGTTTTTTTCTGCTTAAAGCCCAGACCGGCGAAAACTGTAAAAAAGAGTTTGTTTATTTTTGTCTGTGTTAAACAAAAGATATTCGAAATTGTAAAGTTATTATATTGAAGTGGTAGTGATACCAGTAATGGCAAATCCCACAAGAGATATTATAAAAAAAAGTTGGGAAATAAATTGTTAGTAAATGAAGCGAAAAAAATTTACTTGCATGGATAAAAAAAGAAATACAAAAAAGGCTTCATTGTTCTTTGGCGAAACAAAGTAAAAAAATAAAAGGTAACAGGTAATTCTTTAAATAACCATTTTTAAACAAATATTAGTATAATTAGCGAATAAAAAAATAGTTTACAAAAAAATAGCTAATGAGAAATTTGTACACATATAAGGAGGAAAAACTGATTTCCTGGTACGATAATTAATTAAACAACTTGGACCAAATCTTAAAAGAACTTGAACAAAATAAAATGCAATAAAGAAAGGGGAAAACTTACAAGAAAACCGGAACAAACTTCATGAAGAAAAATTTAGAAATTTACGTAAACAGCAAAAATGGGGAGAGGTTGTATAATGGAAAACCTTGGAAGATTTTAAACAAAAACGAAGAATTTAACTTATATAAAAACTACGCGAAATATACCTAGAAAAATATTATAATTAGGCCGAATTTGGGTGAAGGAAAAACCCCGTATAAACTGAAGGGGAAAAATCCAAGATACATGTGTACAGAGAAATTTACAAAACTTACGTAAAAAAACAAAAATATATTTAAAAAAAATTAATGATTTAATGTTAAAACACCACCAATATTTTT
Organism: Catonia carolina; assembly: GCA_035578175.1. Taxonomy (NCBI): domain Eukaryota; kingdom Metazoa; phylum Arthropoda; class Insecta; order Hemiptera; family Achilidae; genus Catonia; species Catonia carolina. Next base: position 10,512,621 of record JAQMRL010000014.1, on the reverse strand, counting down.
TAAAAATATAACTTAGATATGGGTTTTAAATTTAAATTTTCTAAATCGTTCCATAAAAAAAAAATTAAATACCTGTAAATAAAGACGACGTTTACCCATTGACGTTTGCTCTACTCTATCGTGTAGAGCAAAAAGAATGTAGAAAATGAGGCGATTTAAAAAAATTTCGTATTAGCCGTTTTTGAGAAAATTGCAAAAGCGTGAAAAATGACACGCATAAACTACTACTTCCGGTTGACCGATTTCAAATTAATAAAAATTTTCTTGTCGGGTTCTCTAGTAGTACCTATCTTAAGTTTCAAGTTTCAACTTCGTACAATGTTTCGTTCTTAAGGTATTTGGTTCACACACACAGACCAATCGCTAAAATCATGTTATTTGGTTTAGGGGTCTGAAAACGTGTAGATCCGGTGAAAACTAGATTTCGAAAATCCACATCAAAACAAAACTTTCCTTTCTATATATTCATAAAGGCAAGAGAAAGTAAAAATAGACTTATTCCAATGAAACATTTTTAGGTGCATCAAAAGTAAGAAGGACTTCACTAAAGTTTGGTGAGGAACAGCCGTGATACAACGACAGACTGTGTGTTATTCAATCAACCACCTGGGAATCCGATTGGGGTGCCCAAAAAAGACGCCTGTCGCTGTGATGGAAATACAGGATGCCCCATATGTCGGTCCCAAATTTACGGAAATCGGAATAAACATTAATGGAATAAAAAAACCTATAAACACAAAAAACAATTTTATTACATGAAATGTACATATATGTATTACTTTGAAAATTTTATAGCAGCTGTTCAAAATGTCCACCATGATTCTCTATAGGCTTTATCCAGCGACTAAAAACTGTTTCACAAATTTTCAACAATAACATTTTATCGTCATTTACATAGTCAAATGCAATTTCATTTGAACTTTTCAATTTGCGCAGGTTTTGTGGCTTGGAAGAATACACTAGTTCCTTTACAACGCTACACAGTGAAAACTCACATGGCGTTAAGTCTGGCGAGCGCGCAGGCCATTCGATTGTACCACGACGACTTATCCATTCATCAAGTATGGAATTAAAAACTCACATACTTCGATACCGAAATGTGCTGGGACGCCATCTCGTTGCCAGATGAGCGATTGGATATTGTAAACAGGATTGTTTTCAAGTTCTGGAAATACTACTTCCAGGAGCATTTGTCAGTAATTTTCCGAGTTAACATTTCCCTCAAAAAAATAAGGACTTATCAGTCCAAACTCAAAATACCTCCCCGTACCATAACACCAGGAAAATTAATTTTGAATTACAATATGAGGATTTGTATCCAACTAGCACACGCAGTTATGCCGATGAACAAGTCCATTGCGTTTGAAACATGCCTCATCAGATCATAAAATTGTTTGCAAAAAGTTTGGATCGGCTTCTGCACGGATAGCGACTGTCACTATAGTCCTCAAGAAGCGCTTGGAGTAAAGATGGATGAAAATGGTTTCAATTTCAATTCCTTCATCATCCTCTGCACGCTAGTTCGTGATAACCTTAGTTCAGAATATGCATTACGAGTTGATTTACCAAGATTAGATATAAACGCACGCTTCAGTAACCTTTTGTAGGTTATCGTCATTGCAAATCGATTGTGGACGATCACATATTGGGGCATTTAATAGGCTTCCTTCATGTATCCAAATTTCTTATTTAACTTTCGTAAATGTTGCCTAGTCAGTAAAGACACACCTCGATACTTATCACTAAATTTTTCCAGTACTTGGCTCTCTAAAATATTAGTCATATACTAGTAGTAGTTATAGTTATATATGCATATTTATAATAGAGTGTTTTTGTTTCTGATATTGCGCTAATATTTTGTATTATGTGTTGTATTTGTGTATGAAGAAATAGTTAAATATAAGGGAGGTAGTTAAGTTATTTTTTGTTTTCATTTTTTTCTGTAAAACCATGTAAAGTAAATGGGTAGAAATTTTTTTTGTCATATTTTATTAATGCTATTTCATAACTTTGCTGATGTTTGTATTATAATTTATTAATATTTTGTTATCATAAGTTTTAATTGTTATTTTCATTTTTTTTTGTATTCTGCTGTTTTATTTTTAAAAATGTTTTTTACTTTATATTAACGTGTTTTTTAATGTTATTTGATCATTTTTTCGTTTGTTCGGCTTATTGGTTTTTGTAATAGGTGATATAATGTTATTAACTGTTTTTTCTTTTTGTCATTTTTCAGTGTTATAATTGTTGTATTATATTTTTATTTTTGTGCTATGTATTTTTTTGTAATTAGAGTAATCCTGTAAGCACGAGCTTTGCTCTTGTGGAGGAGTAATAAGGAAATAAATAAAACTTTAGCAGTATTTTTATAATCCTTCTATCACAACTGAAGCATACCAGGTGTGGCTATTAAATAACGAGACGGACATTGTAAATAATTTTTTTTAAATTTTATACATAATCACTTATTGTCTCCTTCAATACACTCCTTCTTTGTACCTACAACTCTCTATGCGAATTGTCCATTGTTGGAAACAGTGCTGGAAGTCATCTTCTGTCAGCTCCTTCAGGACACGTACCGCTTTCTCTTTTACAGCTGCCACAGACTCAAATCGTGTCCCTTTTATTGCAGAATTCACGTTAGGGAACAGGTAAAAGTCACATGGTGCAAGATCTGGTGAATAAGTTTTTTTTAACACTGAGATGCTGTACTTGGCTATGAACCTGGTGACAGATAACGTGGAATGAGCTGGCGCATTGTCTTGGTGGAGAACCCATGATTTGTCCTTCCACATTTCGGGGCGTTTTTTCCTTATCTTTGACGTAGTTTAGAAAGTGCCTCAAGGTACTACCTTAATATTGATAAATATTAAGTAATATTGTTAATTAACAAGCAAGTAATATTATTAACCAGTAATATTGATTAATTTTTTGACCTTCAGGAACCCAGTGAAGGTACACGATCTCATGAGTATAAAAAAACATCATCATTGCTTTAAATTTTGACTTGCTCATTCGATTTTTTTTGGCTCTCGGTGAAGTTCGGCTCTTCCAGTGCATGGATTGGCGTTTTGTTTCCGGTTCATAAGTAAAAAACCTTTTATCACATGTTATTATCGTTTCCACAAAAATTTTGGTCATTTTCAATCGCGTACAAAGTCTCAGTACAAACATTTTTGCGAACTTCTTGTTGTTCAAACGTTAGAATTTTAGGCATCACTTTAGTACACACTTTTCGCATGTTAAAATTGTCTTGTGAAATTCACCGTAAACATTTTTGATCAATAAATACAGTTTCACCAATTACGCGAATACTAAATCGACGGTCAGACCGAATCAAATTACCGACGTTTTTGACATTTTCATCCGTTTTTGACGTTGAAGGGCGACCTGGCTGCTAATCATCTTCAACGTTTGCTCAGCCATCTTTAAAACGCTTAAACAATTCGAAAACACGTGCCCGCGATAAACATTCACTGCCATACACTTCTTTCAGTAAATTATAAGTTTCAGTAGCTTTCCAAACAACCATCAGTTATTTTTCCAAGTTTAAAGTGAAATTTCACAATAATTCGTTGCTCTACTATTACTATATGAATCTAAGCTTTGTGCAGCTGCAAGATGAATGGGACAGACGAAGTACCAGACTGCTGTTACGTCATAACACGATACTAATCATCTCATTGCTCTTCACTAAGCAGTAGGCTACCTAGTGCGGTGACATACGTGGGTGTTGTTTTCACTATTCGCTGTAGACGGTGACAGAATATAATTATGTAGTTTGGATAGTAACCTTGACTACTACAAACATAATACAAGTAAAATGTTACAAATACTAACGCAATCTCTTACAGTAGTAGTGACGTAATGCATACCTCTCAGCTGCACAAAGCTTGGGAACAAGCAGTACACTAACCATTTTATCCGGCAAAACAAAAAACAACAATATCGCGAACGTAGATCCTGACTAAAAAGTGTTGTTTACAGAAGCGAGATTACCTGGATAATAAAGATAAAGATTCACACTAAACAGCTGTTGAATAATGTCGTTTGACGCACGCCTCCTTGATCCGCATTAGCGTCCGTCTCGTTACTTAATAGCTACACCTCGTATAAACTCATTGTTCTGTTGTAAACAAAAGTACCGTTACGCAGGAAAAAAATGTAACTGCTGGCAGTTGTACTTCACACTAGCCACTGTTAACCGACAACTAATGAATGTTGTAAATGATGCTACCAACTTAATAAAATTAAATGTCCCATATCTCATGGGGAAACCGACATATGGGCCACCTGGTAGACAAGCGAAAGTAAAAATAGCTTTATTTCCCATCACTAGTTTCCTCGTGGGAACCCGGTAATATTAAAGGGCAAGAAAGTAAAACATTGGAATATATCCTTACCTTATTATCTCTTGGTGGTGTTGTATTACATTCTTGAAGAACATTCTCGTGTTATTTTCATTATGAAATATCTTAGTCTCTTCATTATCTTGAATAATATCCTTATTATCATTCAAACAATCATTTTCAATATTTCTAAATTCCTCTGTGTTAAATAAATTTATAAGAGAACAGAAAATTTTCATTTCAGCGCATAATTTAATGAAAACACAAGGCATTATCAAAAACCAAATTTGGAATACACTGTACAATACACCTTTTGATAAAGCTTGTAAAATACTGATAAGTAAATACAAAAATATATTATCAATAACATAGAATTGGACAAGAGGTGTTTTTAAATGAACATCAACTTTTATATCATAAAAAGGGAAATAATAATGTAATAAAAAAAAAATTGTGTTTTGTACAGTTGGCAATACTGAATCAAATACCCAATACACTACAACACTGTTACTCAATGTTTTTTTTAAAAATATAATTTTATTTATGGCATCCTGCTTAATTATAATTATTTTAATTTTATGGTATATTTTGAATAATGGTTTTTCTATTATATTATATAATGTTATTACATTATTTTTATAAAAATAAATATTTAATAATATAAACAAACTAAAACACCAATGGTTTATTTCCGTGAACGTTTGAACTCTTTTATCTAATTGGGCCCATACAAATTGATTTGCAATTATACTATGAATTAAACCAATCATATTTAATATTATATATATTTTATACACGAAAGTTATTTGTATTTCCATTTTATTATCTTTGTTAATGTTTATTGTTAAACCAAGTCCGTAACACATATATTTAAATACATCACTAAAAAGTTCATCTTGTTCAGATATCTCATTAGATGCCATTATATAAAATTTTCCATATTGTTTTTTATTTGGATTTATTATATTTTTATTTAAAATATTATTCCTATTTATAATATCATTAAATTGTTTATATGAAAATAGAAGTAACATTTTATTAATTTATAGAAATTTTTATTTAATGAAAACCGAATTTAATTATAATGAAATTAAATATTGTATCAATAGATTTTTTTTAAATTATTGTACTAAGTATAAATTTGTAGTTTTAAATTTAGAAAAGAAAATTTGTATCTTATATCGCTTGTTGAAGTCCACTCATTTCATAAATTGTAAGGAATTGGAGTGCAATGTAAGAGTTATAAAGAACTAATAAAAAAATGGTATATATGACGTAATATTGTTTCGTGTTAATATCAGGGAATAAGGGAAATAATTGTTTAAAATAAATTATACAGTAAAAGTTACTGAAATTATTGGCTTCACCAAATACTGCTTATATGATATTCATTTAGGTACCTAATATTCAGAATTAATTACAAGCAATGTGTATGAAAATGAATGTTATACAAAGTGTCTTACTAATAACCTGTCATACTTCTGATATGTATTCTCATCAAAATAAGAAAACCGTTTGGTGTGAAACACTCACACGACTTTTCTTGCCAATGCAAATAATGAAAAATATAACCTAATGTTAGTAATAAAACATTAGAGATATACAAAAAAACTAACCTCAAAAAACATAACCTTATTTCAATCATGAGTGAATGATGCAAAATGAAAATCAACATTTGTTTGGCTTAAAAATAGGAAGATCACTCTTTCACGCTAAACTAGGTTCTGTAGAGAAAAATGCTCTGAATGAAAGTTGTAGATCATTTAATTTCCTGTAAATTTAATTATATACACTTTTGTCATAAAATGCATACTAAGGCTAAAATCTGTAAAAAATACATTTTTTAATACATTTTTGTGAAAAAAACAGAAAGTCGCTAATTACCGCTAAACTAAGCGTTATACAAAAAAACTTTAACAATAAAAGTTGCAGATTTTAAATTTTCTACTACTTTTATTATAAACGGTTGTGCGCAAAAATGCATATTAAAGCTGGAATCTTAAAATAAATTATTTTACGAGAAAACAGCCTGCCCAAGAATTTCAAGAGACATGGCGCCTACCCTATTTTGTAGAGCATAAAAAATTTAGTAAATGAGGAGATTTAAAAAAAATCGTAGGAGCCATTTTGAGAAAATTGCAAACAAGTGAAAAATGAGACGAATAAACTAGGACTTCCGGTTGACCGATTTTAATGAAAATGTCGTGTTGGGTCCGATAGTAGTATCTAACTTATATTTTAAGTTTCAACTTCATACGACGTTCCGTTCTTGAGATATTTGTTCACACACAAACACATATCAACTGCTAAAAACATGTTTTTGGTTTCAGGGGGTCTGAAAACTTGTATATTCGGTGAAACTCGATTTCGAAAATCGACATGAAAACAATACTTTCCTTCCTTTACATTCATATAGGTAAGAGAAAGTAAAAATTTGGATTAAGGATTCAAAAAAGTAGTATAACTATTATTATACTGTTATACTAATAAATAATCTTTATTAAAATGTACAAGGTAGGCTACAAGAAATTGTGCTTTATTTCTTACAGTTCACAATATTTTAACTTAAAAATTGATTCTGTAGAAAATGAGGGTAAAGCAACTTTGACCATTTTGTGTTGGGGTCTTCAATTTATTCTGGTTTCACTCGAACACTTTGAATTATGTTAAAGTAGGAATAAGCCGCTTGTAACATCTGTAAAATTTAGAAAAGTACACATATATTAAAGAATAATAATTATTATTCAAAGACAGATTCAGGAGGAAAGATAAAATGTGACGCTTTGCAGGAAAAGGGACCTTAAGATTGAACTTTAACCCACCCTGTTGGTCTAGAGGTAAAGTCGTCGCCAAAATCAGCTGTTTAACAGCTGATTTTCGGAGACGAAGTTTCCTGGTTCAAATCCTAGAGGCCTTCGGGCCAGCCCAGTCAGTCAGCTGGTAGTAAATCGCTATTATTTGTTAAGTAACACCGGTTGGGCAAGCGACTTTGTATGGCGACCAGCTGACAGCCATCCCTGAACAAGCTCTACTGTTCAAACCCATGGGTCCCTGTTCAAACCCATGCCTTATTCACGTCAAAAAATACAGCAAAAGCAGCGATCAAATTGGGTAGTTGTCAAAAATGTACAGTTCCCGATAAATAAAAAGCTAAAAAAAACAAAATACTAGTAAAGGTAACTTTTATACGGATTTGAATGCTAGACAGCGGTTACCGGTGTACTTTGATGGTTGGGGTTCAATTAACCATACTCTCTCAGAAATGGTCGACCTGAGTCTGTACAAGACTACACCTCATATACACGTCATACACATCTCCTCATCTCATTGGGTCATGGGGTTGCTTATTGTTCAGAATTGAACAGATTGCAACGTACACATATTAGGAATTAAAAAAAAAGATTGAACTATACAGCTGAGCGCTGGTTGTAATAAAGCAATTTTCTGTCAAGTTTGCGCCAAAAATCTCAAATACGGACGCTTTCTCTCGACGGATTTTGGACAGCATGTTTCCAAGACCTTTTAAAATACGAATTTCTTTTTAAAAAATCGATTTTCCACTGTGTTTTCTTTTTATGAAGGGTTTCATATTAAATGCTAATTGTTTAATTAAACATTGATTAAAGTATTTAAAAATGTAGTTGGCTTACAATTAATAACTGAATTCTAAATTAGTTTTTATTTTTTTTAAATTCCTAGTCGTTTTCATGGAAAACGAACGCAAAAAATGTGTGACGTCATGTTTTTTTTCTTATGATATGTAGCCTTAGTTAGTTGAACGGGTTACTCATCAGACAGCGCAGAGAGCGGTACCGGATTTTACTACTCCCACTTCTTCCTCTAGCCTTTCCTCACAGTGTTTGTTAGCGAGAACTGTCACCTAGCACGTGCACTTATTTATTATGTTATGTTATTGTTCCGTTATTAGTTCACGTTGTAATTCGTTTTGTTCGATATGGCTCGATGTCGGCATTCGACAAAAGCAGGCAAAACAAGTAAAAAACTTCTTCTGTGCAGAAAACCCCTGAAAAGGAAAGGCACCCCTCTGAAGGAATATTGGGCATCAAAGAGTTAAGTCGACTTTTATTTACTGAAATCGTTTCAAACATAATTTACTGTAGAAGTCTATAAAATAATATTATAATGGTAATTACTTTATAGACTAGCGTAATCTAAAAATTCTACGATACGTCGAAAATCATTCAAAACAATTTACTAAGTACGTAACAGACAATTTAGCGGAGAAAATAGGACACACACAGTGCTACGGCTTCCACCTTACCATTGCAACCTTAATCCGATTGAATTAGTTTGGAGTCAGGTGAAAGAATACGTAGCACAGAATAATAAAACGCACAATGAACGAAATCAAGGAATTGCTTAGCAGTGCCCTGAACGTGGTGTCCCCAATCAAGTGGCGAGAATGTGTTAACCATGTTATAAAAGAAGAAAAGGAATTTCGCGAAATGGACAATTTTGTTGATATTCATATTGCCAATTTAATAATAAATGTAAGCAATGAATCGCCATCCTCATCTTCATGCACAAATTCTGATTTTGAAGACGGATACTTAGACAATACGATGGACGGAATCGAATATTTATCAGACAACTGCCCAGAATAAAGTAAGTGAGTTTTAAAATTAGTAAACAATAATAATTTTATTCATAAATTAAGCATTTAAAATTATAAAAAAACATTAAAGTATTTAATTTTATTAAGCTAAAGAATTAACTACTCATATGAGTATTAAGCACGTTTCGTTTTGCATCCGCCTACTATTAAAATCACATAATACTTTTGGTGCGTACGGTTCTGGAGCTGTGACGTCATTCACTGTTTGTTTACTTCGCAATTGGTTCTTAAAATGAATTTGGTATAGTAAATCTAGAACTGACATCATATCAGTGGGCGTAAATTATCTTTTGTAGGCATAAATTCTGCCCATAACAGACAGGTGGAGTGTCAAATTATTTACACTCAATCTGTTCGTTGCGGGGCTAAAATAAATAGTTCTGTTTCCTATCACATGGTCAGCCAATTAAATGACTGAATTATTTAAGAACAGAAGAGGTAGAGGTGTAAAAGACACTAATCAGAGTTATCTCCTCTGAAAGTAATGAATTTCATTGTACAGCCAGACCCTGTGGTGAATGAAGTGAAAGTGTCATTTACAGAGTGGAAAATATGTGCTTTTCAGAGGGCCCGTCATGCTGATAAGCATACTTTTCCATTCAGTGAGGAAGGCAATGGTAAACCACCTCACTCCTCGTTTTACTTAGTAAAACCTCTAGAGGTTCAAACCAGCCTTTCGGCTGTTGACCTAAACAACAGGCATAAATTATTGCAACTGCCGGTTGGATCAAATTGGCAGAAATTATTTATTTTCGTAAAATTAGTCAGCGAGTATGATTTTGCGCTACGAACATTTTATACTCAAGAGATGTCAAAAATTAAGATTTTTAGATATTTGCTTCTGCTGCTATCTGTATCTTTTAGAATGATTTAGTAAAAGAATAAGTTAAATATTTTTTCAACAGAATACGTATAATGTCATTTTCTAAACCCAATTAACCACGGAGAAAAGTGACTTAGAAGGAGACTGTAATGATAGTTTTGACTGAAAATTTTGATTTTTGGTTTTTTATGTTTTTTAATAGTTTAGACCTAGATCTACCACAAAAACATTAAATTACGACAAAAAAATTATTTTAATGAAAACAATTGAAGTTTTTATCAGGTTTATCCTAAAAAATTAACATGTCAAAAACAATTAATATTTTTCATATTTTTACATATTGCTTGTTTTAGTGGAAACCGAATTTAGTTTTTTTTTTAAATATCTGTTTCACTATTTCTAATATTCTCCACTTTTAGTGCAGCTTTCTAACCAACTGTTGATGGGAAATTAAACTTTTTTGTGTAGTACATTTTGTTTTTTATGTGTGCCTGTTCCCGTAAATTAAAATTTTTAACACAGGTACGTTTTCCTCAGAAACTATTTAACCTACCAGGCTGAAATTTTTACCAGTTAAGTATCATGTACATGCACATTCACCGACATTGTTTTTACTATCTCAGGTGCTCAAAAAATTAATAATTTATGTTAAAAACATGAAAAAATTGTAAAATTTTTATGTTATTCGTTATCCTTTAAAAAACTTTATGGTCAAATAGATTAAATTTAAAAAATGTCAGTAGCTAGAACCACCCAACAACTCTACAAGTGTGTTGTCTTAGGTTTCATTTTTCTATCTTTCACCAATCCTATGAAAAATGTACCTAAAATAGCAAATTTAACAGTGGCAGGGTACAAAGTACAGTCTTTCCTTAAGTCGCTTATATGAGTTATACATGGCCGACTTTAGGTACAATTTTGCAGGACACTTCAAACAGTTAGCAAACAGCTTATAACGTTTACCTATACATATATATTTAATTTTTCAATTTTTATACTTTTTTCTACAATTTCAGATTACGTTAGTACACATTTTCTGTACATAATCTGGAACCACAATATATTGTATGTTTGTTTGTACGCAATGTTGTTTACGTAGTGCGTTCAGTCATCAAAATTATTATTATTTTAGAAAACGTCGAAGGAAGAAATTAATTTAAAAATACGAGGTGTGGCTGTTAAATAACGAGACTGACATTGTAAAAAATTTATTTTTATTTTATACATAATCACTTATTGTCACCTTCAATATACACTCCTTCTCTATCCCTAAAACGCTCCATGTGAATTTTCCATTTTTGAAAACAGAGCTGGAAGTCATCTTCTGTCAGCTCCTTCAGGACACGTGCCGCTTTCTCTTTTACAGCTTCCACAGACTCAAGGCTTGTCCCTTGTAATGCAGATTTCACCTTAGGGAACAGGTAGAAGTCACATGGTGCAAGATCTGGTGAATAAGGTGGATGTTCTAATACTGAAATGCTGTACTTGGTTAGGAACCTCTTGACAGATAACGCGGAATGAGCTGGTGCATTGTCTTGGTGGAGAACCCATGATTTGTCCTTCCACATTTCGGGGCGTTTTTTTCCTTACTCTTTGACGTAGTTTAGTAAGTACCTCAAGGTAGTAATATTGTTTAATTGTTTGACCTTCAGGAACCCAGTGAAGGTACACAATCCCATGGATATAAAAAAAACAATCATCCTTGCTTTAAATTTTGACTTGCTCATTCGAGCTTTTTTGGCTATCGGTGAAGTTCGGCTCTTCCAGGGCATGGATTGGCTCTTCGTTTCCGGATCATAAGTACTACGTTTCATCACATGTTATATTATCTTCTACCTGTTCTCTAAGGTGAAATCTGCATTAAAATGGACAAGATTTGAGTCTGTGGAAGCTGTAAAAGAGAAAGTGGCACGTGTCCTGAAGGAGCTGACAGAAGATGACTCCAGCACTGTTTCCAACAATGGAAAATTCGCATGGACCGTTGTAGGGATAGAGGAGTGTATGTTGAAGGTGACAATAAGTGATTATGTATAAAATAAAAATAAAATTTTTTACAACGGCAGTCACACCAAATATTTTTAAAGCTTAATTTTTTAAACTTAATTTTGTTTTTGTATCTACTTACACTCAAATAATGTCGGTAGTTTAAAGTGAATAAATGTTTTGGTCGTATTTCAGTTGGTCTCATCGCAAATGTAATCATTAGACATAAGGATTTTTTAAACCATATCTGTTTATCATCCCATGATAACGTTGTCAATTCTTCCAAAAGCTTTTCTCCCTTAAAATTAACTAAAATATTAATTTTTTTTCATACAAAACATAATTCTTTGATGCATTTGTTAAAATACTAAAAAAAAAACTCGTGCAATGTGAATACTTTTTTTGTCATCAGTCTCTCGACTGATTTGATGCAGTTCTCCAAGCTGTTCTATCTTGCTTAAGTCGTTTCATATCTACAAACCTGTAACACCCTACATCTTTTGTAATTTGCTTTATATATGCTAACTTTTGCCTCCTCCAACAATTCACTCCCACAATATTACCCTATATTTTTGATAGACCAATAACTGGCTGTCTTAAGATATGCCCCACTAGCCTATTCGTTCTTCTAGTAAGAAGCTTCCATATATTTCTTTTTACATCCACTCGCCTAAGAACCTCTAAATTACTTATTTTGTCCACCCACCTAATCTTTAACATTTTCCTATAACACCACATTTCAAAAGCTTCTATCCTCTTCTTTTCTACAGCCCCTATCACCCACGTGTGAATACTCTATTAAAACTGAAATAGATAAAAATCAAGTGCATATTTACATGTTCATATTCATATTCATATTTATATGTATTCTTTTAACATTCTCTCGCCTAAGAACCTCTAAATTACTTATTTTGTCCACCCACCTAATCTTTAACATTTTCCTATAACACCACATTTCAAAAGCTTTTATTCTCTTCCTTTCTACAGCCCCTATCACTCACATGTGAATACTTTATTTAAACTGAACTAGGCAAAAATCAAGTGCATATTTGTATGTGTGACAAAATAAAATATCAGTAAATACGCAAGTAAGCTATGATGATAAGTTTCAGATATCTTCCACGAAATCAACATTTATAACTTCTTTTGTAATGAATTATTATTTTTAAAATACTGTAGTGTGGTGTCTTATTAATTTTAAAGCTCTTTGCATGAATTCCATTGAAGTCACTAATTTTGATTTTGAAAGAGTTTTTCCTTGTCTCTGGGCCCCTCTCCTCCTCCTCTACCACCTTTTATTCCCTCTCCACCACCTTTTCATCTCCTCCTTCTCCTCCTCTTCCTCCTCCTCCTCAGAACTCATGCTGAACTAATTCTTCATCAACAGTTTTTTTGACACCTGGTTAAAAAAGGGGATTTTTATATCAATAAGAAAGTGATTCTGGCCATAACAGACAGGTGGAGTGTCAGATTATTTACACTGAATCTGTTCGTTGCAGGGCTAAAATAAATAGTTCTGTTTCTTATCACTTGGTCAGCCAATTAAATAACTGAATCATTTAAGAACAGAAGAGGTAGAGGTGTAAAGACACTAGTCAAAGTTACCTCCTCTGAAAGTAATGAATTACACTACTCAGCCAGACCCTGTGGTGAATGAAGTGAAGGTGTCATTTGCAGAGTGGAAATAATGTGCTTTTTAGAGAGCTTGGCATGCTGATAAGCGTACTTTTCCACTCAGAGAGGAAGGCAATAGTAAACGATCTCACTCCTCGTTTTACTTAGTAAAACCTCTATAGGTTCAAACCAGCCTCTTGGCTGATGACCTGAACACAAGAAAGTGATGCAGACATATGAAAAGTTATTACCGAGTTTGAAAGAAAGGCTATATCTCAATTGAAAACTTTGTACGTTAAGAGAAATTGGGTTTAAGGGGAAAAAGTGTCAGTCACAGCGAAATATATTAATTGAAAGGCAACATGTAGTTAACAACGGTGAAATTGCAAGGTAATAAAATATAACGTCTCACTGTTGATGTTGGCAGTACTGTCAGATTTCTGTTCCCTTCCTGACAGCCCATCCAAACGCAAAAGCTATTCTCGTGAATCACTATGTATAGAGAGTGGCTACCGGTGTTTTTTGATGGTTTAGGTTCAATTAACCACACTCTCTCAGAAATAGTCAGAAATGTGATTCTTTACAAGACTACACCTCATTTACAAGTCGTACTGTCGCCGACAACACGTGGCCAAACCTCGCCTTGCAGGATGGGTGGCCCTGAAAATTGCCGTTGTAGGTGACCGGACGCGTCGAGCCGGCTGGTGTAGCGTGGTGTCCGAAGGGTGACGGCTCGGCTATCAGGTTTAGGCCTAGCCTTCTCTCAGCGGCAGTTGGGTCCCCTACTGCAGCGTGACAGTGGTGGCTCCCAGAGCCCCGCAGTATCGGGTCGGCGTAGGCCGTCGGCCGATAGTGTGGTCAAGGCGGTTCCCTCCGGGCCTGCGCTAGACTCACTCTTCACCGTGGTGCCCAGCGGGCACACACGGGCTTTCTTCGGCTGACCGGTACAGGAATGGGACGTCCGCCACCGGTAGCGTCGACCAGGGATGGCTGCGTCCGGTCTCGGCTGGGCTGTTCTTCCTCTTCTTCTGGTGTTCCTTCCTGGTCGGGGGCTGGATAGTGAGTGGCTCTCGCTAAATCCAAATCCATGTTGAGAGGGCTAAGAAGCCCTATGTTGGCAACATCGTGTTAAGGAACACCTGGTCGCTCGTTGAATATAATTACAGAACTAATGCAACTCGGGAATTGAGGTGAATTGTATAGATGAAAGTAATATTGGATTCAGGATTTGCTTGGGGAAGGGAGCATGGCGTCTAAGAAGTTATGGAATAAGTGTATGAGGTAGAAGTTTCTTATTAGGGTGTTAATTTGTGTGGTTGGAATGAGTTAATTTGAGGTGGAGGTGAATATTAGAGGATGGTGGAAAGGTGGTGTTAAGGGTTGGAAACGGCTCTGTTAATGTTTGTTGATTTTTTTTTTTTATATATTTCAGTTGGCCTTTTTTTTTTAACAGATATTAGGGGTTAGAGGAAATCGTGAAACGGTAGAGTCAAGTAGTCTTCTGGTGGGTGTGGCGTTTCATATAGTTGTCGGACGATGTCGATACTGGAGGTCTTTCCAGCGTCGTGTAGTTTCCGTGAGGTATTGTAGATATAGTCTTCGATGGAAGGGAAGTGTAGGTGTTCGTGTATTGTTTTGTTCGAGATGCGGTAGTGGAATTTTGTGATTTTCGAAGGATTTTGTTTTGGAAAGCGGAAGTTTTTTGTTTCATTGTTTTGCAGAGGAGGGGCCACCAGACTGGTGACCCGTAAAGAAGGTAGGGCCTGAGGATAGAAGAATATATAAGAATTTTAAATTTTTGAGGGAAGGATTTCGAATTATATAAGGGAGAGAGTGTGGCGGAGAGGACTCTGCCCTTGCTCAGTTTGTCCTCGGCGTGTTCTCTGAGAGTCAGCTTCTGGTCCAGTTGTACTCCGAGGTAGCGGACGCTGTTCTTCCATGGGAGTGGTTGTCCTTCCAATTGAAGTGGTTGTGGAAGTTTCCTCTTCGTCGTGAAGTGAATAGCTTCACATTTCTTGGGATTGAGGGTGAGTTTCCAGGTACGACACCATTTAGTGATGAGTAGGAGTTGGTTTTGTAGTGCACTACGGTTAAGGCGGAGGCATTTGCTGTGACGGTACAAAATAGCGTCATCAGCAAACAGTCCGAATTTAATAGGTTCCCTGACTGGAAAATCGTAGGTGTACAGTAAGTAGAGGAGTGGCCCAAGGACTGAGCCCTGAGGTACACCTGCGGCAGATGGGGTAAGTGGGGACTTGATTGAGTAGAAGTTTCGATCACGGGCGGTGACTTGGAATTTCCTGTCTGATAGGTATGAATTTATGAACCTTACCATTGGAGGAGGAAAGAAATGTGCCAGTTTATACAGGAGTCCCACATGCCATACTCTGTCAAATGCTGCTTTAAAATCAAGCAGCACAGCCGTCGTATTGCTGTGGGAGTTTTTGGCATCTACTAGTGCCGTTACGATGCGGAGGAGTTGGGTGGTAGTAGAATGTCCTTGCCGAAATCCGAATTGTTCGGGTGGGAGTATTGAATAGATTGTTTGGCGCATACGCGGGAGAAATAGTCTTTCGAAAAGTTTCGATAAAATTGGCAGAAGCGAGATTGGCCGGTAACTATCGGGGTCCGTAGGGGGCTTGTGAGGTTTCAAGATTGTGATGATGTTGGAAATTTTCCAAGAAGCGGGGAAGTGTTGCAGTGCTAGGACTGCGTTGAAAATTGTTAATAGATGAGACTTGAGTTCTGGCGGGGCGTTGAGGATGGCGTACCCGGAAATGTTGTCGGGACCGGGGGCTTTTTTGGGATTGATGGATTTAATTACCGAGGTAATGTCATCCATCGTGAAGGGCTGTAGGTGACAGGGAGTGGGGTCGAGTAGAATTTCGTTGACAAATTGATGGATAGGATCATCTTCGTGAAGATGATCGGGAGGTGGGGTAGTGAAGTGGAGCTTGAAGTGTGAAGCGAAGACGTTCGCTGTCTCTTGCGCTGAGTAGGCAAGTCCCGTTGGCGTTCTCAGGGGATGAGTCTTCCTTTGGGTGGCCAGGAGACAGCGTGCAGCCTCCCATGGCTTCCCGGAGTCTTCCGCTCGTTCAAGAAAGTCTTCCCAGCGACTGGCACGGTGATCGTCGAGCAGATGTTTGCATCTGGCAGCAGCACTGTTGAACAAGTCACGATGGTGGGGATCACGTGTGCGCTGCCAGAGCCGTCGAAACCGCCGTCTGTCTGCTATTGCCGCCCTTACTGCAGGCGGGAGGGATGATCTGGTCTGAGGGGGGCGTGGAGTGGAATTATCCTGAATGCATTGGGAGAGGAGTGAGGTGATTGTTTGGAGATGTGTTTCCAGCTCTGGTATGGTGTTAATTGGAGGAGGTTGAGGGGGGAGTAGAGAGTCAACTGAGCTATAGAAAGAGGGCCAGGAAATTTTGTGTTTAACAGGTGGAGGGAGAGTATTACCAGCGGGGGAGGAAAAGGTGAATAAGACAGGGAGGTGGTCAGAACTGAGTTCAGGCAGAACATCAATATCGGGGAGGGAAGATAGATTAGCCGATATGGCATAATCCAGGATGTCTGGTTGATGGTAAGTGGTTGGAGGTACCCTGGTAGGAGAGTTTGGTACGTGAAGTGCTAAGGGGACGGGATTTTCATCCAAGAAGGTGAGTA
The DNA here is from genome assembly GCA_035578175.1 of Catonia carolina. Classification (NCBI taxonomy): domain Eukaryota; kingdom Metazoa; phylum Arthropoda; class Insecta; order Hemiptera; family Achilidae; genus Catonia; species Catonia carolina. Next base: position 10,495,550 of record JAQMRL010000014.1, on the reverse strand, counting down.
GGGAGGTGCCTGCAGCATTTGTTGATCGGCAGCCGATGTCCGTGTGCTTGCTGTTCCAGTCGTTGGCCGCAAACACTGGATGCTGTTGGTCGAAGAGCTGAGCAAGAGCGGTGGGGTGGTAGTTTTGAGGGCGTGGCGGGTGGTAGACTGAAATGAAGGTTACTAATTTGGAGAAGAGGGGGACTGTAACAGCGACGTGTTCAATGGACGGGATAGGGGGATTGTCTATGAGGTTATGGGTGTGTCGTTTGTGAATCAGGATAGCTACCCCTCCTGCTGCTTGGCGGTTGTTAGCAGGAGGGCGGTCGGTGCGATAGATTATGTATGGGGATAATTTGAAGCGGGTGTCAGGTAGGAAGTGTGTTTCTTGGACAAGAGCTATATCTACGTCATAGTCTGTCAGCAGTCGGTGTAGGTCGTGTTTTTGTCGGGCGATTCCGTTTCCGTTCCACGATAGCACGCGAAATGCCATAACTTAGGCGAGGAGGGAAGGGAGGGATGCAATAATTGTGGTGATGGCTTCGGAGGCAGTTTGAACAGAAGAAAGTTGAGTGGCTCTCGCTGTTCAGTACAGCTGGTTTTATACCCCTCCAGTGAGCCCACTTCAAGTCGAAGGGGTGCATTGCTTGCTGCTCGTTGGAAGCGCTCCCCGTAGCAGGCTCCGGGACCGTCCGTAGGCGACGATATTAATGTGGCAGTCGGTGACAGTACATCATGTCATCCTCATCGCACTGGGTCATGGAGTTGCTTATTGTTAAAAAAAATCAATAGATTACAACACACATATTGGAGATTAACAAAAAAAAAGTGGTTGTAAAAGTTAAGAAACTTTTTGTATAGGTAGAAGGAATAAATAAAAAATAATATACCAAATTAGATCAATTCACCTTATACAAAGTAAACAATGTACAAAGATAAATATTGCGTACCTCATTGGAAAAAATTTGAGCTGAATAGTAATAGGCGAATGTAACCACTGATGAACACATTAGTAAAAGAATACTCCTCCATACGGAGAAGTATTCGGTGTTATATGTCTGCAAGCACATAATGATGACATAATAATGATAATTATTACATGCAGCTTACCATATTAGATTTTATAAAACATTAGCAGTGTCAACCCTACTCTATGGCAGTTGCACTTGGGTGCTGTTAAAGCGAGAGGAGAGTAGATTGCAAGCATTTGAAATGAAATTTCTTCGACATACGTATGGATGTAGTAGAGAAGACCGTTACAGGAATACCGAGATAAGGAAAGAACTCAGCATCTTCTCTATGAACTACAAGATACGAGAGTCATTCGTAATGTAAGATCCGTTTTTGTATAAAAAATTAATCACAACAGATTAGATCAAAAACCTTGTTTTATTTAATTCTTGACGTCTTAATCTATTTTTCTACATAGTTTCCATTTTTTTAAACATTTATCATAACGTTCTACAAGCTTTTGAATACCAGTTTCGTAGAACTCTGCCGCCTGCGAATATAACCAGTCATGAACAGCTTCTTTCACCTCGTCATCAGAGTTGAAGCGCTTACCGCCGAGAAACTTCTACTGTTCTACTCACGTTCGAGAATTCCAGTGCTAATAAAATTGTGATTCGCCGATTTTCACGAATCTTTTCTTCAATGGCTTTGACTAAATCTTCCGTGATCACTGATGGTCGGCCAGATCGCGGTTCATCATGGACATTGTCCCTTCCCTCCTTGAAAGCTCTCACCCACTTGCGCACTTTACTGTCACTCATTGCATTAGGGCCATACACTTCACTTATTTGTCGATGAATATCTACTGCACAAACGTTCCTAGCTGTTAAAAAACGAATCACTGACTGTATTTCGCAGTCGGCGGGATGATCAATTGTCTTAAACGTCTTAAAGATGCACAGTAAACAGCACACAACAAAGATACTACTACAAATGGCGTCGTTTCGTACGCAAGGCATGCTGGGAGTCGTCGCGCATGCGCATTGCGCTGTTTGCTCGCCATGTGGCTAGTTACCGCGATTCGGACTGTACTTTACGAATGACCCTCGTATCTCAGAACAGAATACAGTGGTTAGAGCATGTAAACAGAATGCGGGAAAATAGGATACCTAAGCAGACACTGAGCTATATACCGAATGGCAGGAGAGAACGAGGACACCCGAGAAAGAGATGGGCAGATTTGAGAGTTCCGGAACAGGCAGAGATGCCTAATCCTTAAAAGGCAAAAGAAGAAGAAGCTTACCATCAGACCCTGAAGTGAATGAAGTGAAGGTGTCATTTAGAATGGTGAGTAAATGGTTTACAAAGGGCCTGGCAAGCTGACAAGCATACTTTTCCGCTCATTGCAGAAGACAACCTTAAACCACCTACTCCTCATTTCACTGAGAGGTTCAACTCACCTCTGGAATGGTTTCAACCTCAAACCACGTTACTCCTCATTTTACAGAAGAGTCAGAGTTTTTTCACAGAGCAATGAATTTCATTATACAGCCAGACCCTGTGGTGAATGAAGTGAAGGTGTCACTTACAGGCTAGAGTTTAGATACTTTTCAGAGGGTCTAGCATGCTGATAAGTATACTTTTCCACTCAGTGAGGATAGCATTGGTAAACCACCTCATTCCTTGATTTACTTAGAAGTTAAAATAACCTTTGGGGGTGATTCAAACGTCACTCTCCATCACACCTCTCCTTGTTTTACAGAAGAGGTAGAGGTGTAAAGCACTATTCATTGGTATTTACTCTGAGAGTTATGAATTTCATTATACAGCCAAACCCTGTGGTGAATGAAGTGAAGGTGTCACTTACAGGCCGGAGATTAGATACTTTTCAGAGGGCCTAGCATGCCGATAAGTATACTTTTCCACTCAGTTACGATGGCATTGGTAAACCACACCACCTCTAGAGGTTATTTGAATCTCACTCTCCATGACACCACTCCTCGTTTTACAGAAGAGGTAGAGGTGTATAAGTCACTATTCATAGTTACCTCCTCTGAGAGTAATGAATTTCATTATACAGCCAGACCCTGTGGTGAATGAAGTGAAGGTGCCATTCGCAGAGTGGGTAGTAAATACTTGTCAGAGGGCTTGGCATTCTAATTAACATAATTTTCTACTTAGTGAGGAAGGCAATTGTGAACCACCCCACTCCTCGTTTTACTTAGTAAAACCTCAAGAGAACTAGTTCTTAACTTTTTTGGTCATGGCACACAATCTTGTGTAGAGATTTCCCGGGCACACTAACCTACTCGTTAGAAAGAAAAGAGTACCAGTTCATACCCTGATTTTTCAACCACTACTTGTGCAAGATGGGCTTTTCGACACGAACAAACAAAAAGAAGAAGCGCAAGAAACTTTCCTCAGTTGAACAAGAAATCCATATATGTTTGTCTTGAAACCCACCTCGAATTGATTTTTTATGTAAGAAGCGACAAGCTCAAGTTTCTAATTAATAAACTCTAACTAATCTATTGTTGTAAGTAGTAAGCCAAGAAATCCCCAACAAAATAAGTTAAAGTTCTTATGATTATTTTCTTGTAATTAAAAAAACTTGAGTGAAATTAATTCATTTTTACTTTTTCTTGCCTATATGAATATATTGGAAGGAAAGTATTGTTTTCATATCAATTTTTCGAAATCGAGTTTTCACCGGATCTACACGTTTCCAGACCCCCTGAACCCAAAAAACATGTTTTTAGCGATTGGTCAGTGTGTGTGTGTGTGTGTGTGTGTGTGTGCGTGTGCGCGCGCGCGCGCGCGCGCGTGTGTGTGTGTGTGTGTGTGTGTTTTGTGGGTGATGTGAACAGAATATCTCAAGAACGGAACACCGTACGAGCTTGAAACTTGAAACTTAAGTTAGATACCACTGCCGGACCCGAAACAAACAATTTCATCAAAATCGGTCAACCAGAAGTAGTAGTTATTCGTGTCATTTTTCACTTTTTTACCATTTTCTCAAAAACGGCTCCTACAATATTTTTAAAAATCGCCACATTTACTACATTTTTTAATGCTATACAAGATAGGGTAGGCGCCATGATTACTGAAATTTTTGGGACGTTGTTTTCTCGTAAAAACATTGTTTTTTAAGATTGCTGCTTTAATTGCATTTAAGCGCAAAAAAGTATATAACAAAAGTTTTAGAGAATTTATAAACCTACAACTTTTATTTTAAACAGTTTTTTTATAACGCTTAGTTGAGCGGTAATTAGCGATTTCTGTTTATTCTCACGAAAACGTGTAAAAAATCGATGTTTTAAGATTTCAGCTTTAGCATGCATTTTACGACAAAAGTGTATATAATCAAATGTATAGGAAATTAAAACGATCTAAAACTTCTATTTAAATCGTTTGTCTTTTCAGAACCTATTTTAGCGTGAAAGAGTGATTTTCCGTATTTTTAAATCAAAATCATGATTAAAATTAGGTTATGTTTATTGAGGTTAGTTTTTTTTGTTTATTTTTAATGTTTTATTACTAATGTTAGTATATACTGTTCATTATTTGCATAGGCAAGAGAAAGTCATTTGAGTGTTTCACACCAGATTTTTTTATCACAAATATCACAAGTCTCAAAGTCTCTAGAGTTTCAACCCATCCTTGCGGCTGATGATCTATAAAAACGATCCAAAAAACGTGTTGGTTAACCAGTTAAATAAATTACTATCTAGATAAATACCTCAACAAAAATATACAAGGAAATTCCGAAATGTACACAAGTTCCTTGCACCCCATATATTAGAAATGATGATAATGCTTCAGTAACTTCTCGGACAGATCTGGAATTTAAAAAAATCTAAGTTGTTCCATTCAGAAATATGTTCTTCAGGGATGTCAACAGAAATAAGGTAATATTCTATGTTATTTTTTTGAATAAAATATAAAAATTAACAAAAACAAAACATTGAATGGTTTACCTTGAAATACGTTTTACTTTCGTTTGTCCTTTTAGAATGTCCACTATTTCTAAAGTTATCCCTAAGAACTGCGAGGTGTGGCTATTGAATAACGAAACTGACGTAAAAAATTTTATGTTTATTTTATACATAATCACTTAGTGTCACCTTCAATATACACTCCAACTCTATTCCTACAACGCGCCATTCGAATTTTCCATTGATGGAAACAGTGCTGGAAGTCATCTTCTGTCAGCTTCTTCAGGACACGTGCCGCTTTCTCTTTTACAGCTTCCACAGACTCAAATCTTGTCCCTTTAAATGCAGATTTCACCTTAGAGAACAGGTGAAATATAATAACATGTGATAAAACGTGGTTTTGTACTTTCGATGCGGAAACGAAGCGCCAATCTATGTACTGTAAGAGCCAAACTTCACCGAGAGCCAAAAAAGCTCGAATGAGCAATTCAAAATTTAAAGCAATGATGATTGGTTTTTTTTATATCCATGGGATTGTGTACTTTCACAGGGTTCCTGAAGGTCAAACAAAAATCAATATTACTACCTTGACGTACTTTATAAACTACGTAAAAGAGTAAGGAAAAACGTCCCGAAATGTGGGAGGACAAATCATGGATTCTCCACCAAGACAATGCGCCAGCTCATTCCGCGTTGTCTGTCAAGAAGTTTCTAGCCAAGTACAGCATCTCAGTATTAGAACATTCACCTTATTTACCAGATCTTGCACCATGTGACTTCTACCTGTTCCCTAAGGTGAAATCTGCATTAAAAGGGACAAGATTTGAGTCTGTGGAAGTTTTAATAGAGAAAGCGGCACGTTTCCTGAAGGAGCTGACAGAAAATGACTTACATAACTGTTTCCAACAATGGAAAATTCGCATGGAGCGTTGTAAGGATAGAGAAGGAGTGTATATTGAAGGTGACAATAAGGCCGGGCGCAAGTTGAGACGCAGCTCCGTGACGTGAGGTGAGGTGACTCACCATCAGTTTCTGTGAATCAAAGAAATAGATACAACAGCGAATGTTGAGACGTGACCGGTAGTGACGCAGGAACTGCGCTCCGTGCGCCTGCGAAGGTTTGTGGTTGTGCCGCAGTTTTCACTAGTGACTACGGTCAGCTCGTGTTTGTTTTACGTTACAAATCTTGTACGTAGGCTCATGTTTGTTTTAAACTGTCTTTAGTTTTAACCGTGTTTCGTGTTTAGTTATATTGTATTTAATCGTATTTAGTTTAACGATGGAGGAAAAAATTATCGAGGCAGTTCGAGAGAGGCCAGTGTTGTATGACACCTCAAATCAGGATTATTTGAAAACAAAAATGAAATCGGAGATTTGGTTACACGGTAATAATTCTTAAATTTTTCATTGGTAAATTCATCCTTAAGGACAAATTCTCCGTGGCTCTGTAACAACTGCTTTCAGTTTGTTACGTTGTGTTTTGGTTTCGCTGGCGTTCGCTAGTGGTTTTGATTGCCGATAACTCGAATCTACTGGTGACGTTAATTTAACTCACCGTCCGGTGGCGCGCTCTACCGCTTTTACTCCGAACTGCGTTCGGCCCTCTCGTCGAGCTGCTGCATTTGCATGACGAGACACTCTTGCTTGACTTTTCGTAGAGTTCGGTTCTGTTAATATGTAGTATTTTCATTACGTATAATTTATAATTTATAACTTTTGAATAAAGTTATTTCTTCTTGCCCATTTAAAATGGTAAGTTAAATGTTCTATTTTAGTATTCCGAGAGCTGGAAATTTATCACGGGTTGCATAAAATTAAATTTTTGTAATAAGGAAACTACGTTGTAATTGTACTTGCTATTTCTTGATTACTGGATTCGGTTTTGGTCTATGTAAAACTAATTTTGACTTATGATTGATTAATTTATTGTAAACGTTGTAAAGTTTTGTAATTGGAAAATTGTATTTTTCTGCAATTAGTTATTGCTTACTTTAATTGTCTATTGCAACTCGTGTTAGGTTTCTATCTTTAAATTCATATCTTTGTTATAATTTGTACATTTACTTTGTATTTTATTTATGCGTTAGTGCTGTTGATTAAGACCGACAGTTGTTTTACTAAAATATTAACACTCGCTCGATCTTTTTCGTCAGGGTTCGAGTCCGGGAACGGAATCATCCGTTCGATAATCATATCACTATCCATAATCAGCTTAGTACACGGAGTTCGACTCCTGACCATGACCAAATTTTCACCTCGTCAGTATCCTGTAATTTGATGTCCGGTGTTTCCTGGTTATTTGTTGCCCGGAGTGATTCAAAATCCAATTTGGATGAGGGTTTTCATCAATGATCTTCCTAGATCGGTACATGCGTTTGTAACACTGCAAAAATGTGTTAACAACTAAGGGTATGTTTCAACATTTTATTTATTATGTGAGGATTTCGTCCGTCTACCTAAAGTGTTTTTGTGGGAACCGATGCATTTTCTTTTGGAAAAAAGATCACATCCGATTATGGATCCATTTCAGTAACTACATGTTTTGTACAGGAAAATTTATGATTTACAAATAACCTGTTTTAAGAGTATTTCATGTTAATTCATTTGCTGAAATAAGCAACCAGGAACATTTTTACAATTAAATTTAAATTCTTTTATTGCACAACATGATAATATTAATTTCTTTATTTACTCTCATTTAAGAATCCAATTTGAATCTGTGTACTTATTTTTTTTACTTAAAAATTCTCAAGATAAATTTAAAGTTTCATTTAAATCTTTCACTGTTACTTCTGTTTTACACCTTACTGAAAAGGTTAATTTTTTTTATTTTATTTTTTTTGGTAATTCTAAGAATTATAATGATGAAATATGTTTATAAAAGGCTGCTAGCATGCTAAACAAAGATTAATTAAAATAAAAATATTTAGCCATTAATTTTCTATGTTCAGTTGTTCATTGCATGAACATATATATATATATTTTTATAAATTAAATATTAAATACAATATATATATATATATATATCTATATATATATATATATATATATATATTGTATTTAATATTTATTTTTTACTAAATATCTATAAAATTTACCACAGAAAATATCTGGTCTGGACCTAATTTTGTATTTAAACTTTCAGTCATTTAAGGTTGAATCACATTGTACCATTTTGCTGTTTAATTCCATATTTATTTCTTGTTATAAATTAAATTATATTTTTTACTACTTACTATGCCAGATTTATTTCATTTATGCAGCGAATTACCCGAGTGTTTGTTTTTTTTGTGCTTCCTTAAATTGTTTTTTTATGTTTTGTTAACACCCTTTACCAACCTTTCGCTTTTGTTTGCCGTATGTGTTGCCGGCAGCGATAAGGGGTGTTACAGCTCTTTCTTTTTTTCAAATAGCTGCTCTTTGGAAACTTTTTACGAAGTAATTTTGCAATTAATTCATCTTCGTTTAATTCATCAGAATCCGATTCTGAACTTAGTAATGAATTAATATACATGGCAGTCGGCGCGTACATTTTACACAACGTACAGACACGCAGTGACAATAGAACTGCGCCTCAACTTTCGCTCTCCCTGCGCGCAGTTGGCTGTGCCCTGCGACACCCTGCGTCTCAACTTGCGCCCGGCCTAAGTGATTATGTATAAAATAAAAATAAAATTTTTTTACAACGTCAGTCTCGTTATTTAATAGCCACATCTCGTACATAAAAATTTTCAAGCGAATAAAATTATTTCTTTAAAGCGTATTCCCTGTAAAAATAATTTTTTATCGCTTTTGTATACTTAAAAATTTCTACAACTGTAGAAGAAATCAGGGAGTTTAAAGAACAAGTAGAAAAAGCAAGACTACACATTTCCTTCGAGTAAACTAAATACATAACTAATATCAATACAGGGTCGCGTCTCTTGAAGACACAATAAGGAAACTTTGAGAAGCTAAAATGGAGGATTTATTTATTTATTTCCTTTAATACTCCTCCAAAAGAGTTTGCTCTTCCAAGCCCGTGCTTGGAGGAGGATTATTCTACTTACAAAAAATATATAGCACGAAAAAACTGCAATACAACAATCATAGCAATAATAAAAAAGAAGAAAATAACCGTTAATACCAATACATCACTCATTACATAAAATAATAAGTCACACAAACGAGAAAATGAACAAATAACGTTAAAAAACACGTCAGTATAAAAAAACAATAAAAATGTAAATAAAAATTAAAACTTATGATAACAAAACTAAAATATTAATAAATGATAATACAAACATCAGCAAAGTTATGAAATAGCATTAATAAAATATGACAAAAAAACTTCTACCAATTTACTTTACACTATTTTAGAGAAAAAAAAGAAAACAAAATTTAACCTTAACTACCTCCCTTAAATTTAACTATTTCTTCATACACACATACAGCACATAATACATAATATTAGCGCAATATCAGAAACAAAAAAAGCTATTATAAATATACATATTATCTAACTATAACTACTACTAGTATGTGACTAATATTTCAGTGAGCCAATAAAACCCGCCTAACCCTAGTGGCGAAGAGAAATCAAAGACTCCAAGTGAGAGTTCTGCCACAGCTGAATTAGAAATCTTTTGATCAAGAGTTTGAAATTCTTAACACGAGACCTGTCTCTAACGTACTCCGGAAGCAAGTTGTAAATCTTAGGTGCCAGGAAGTCGAAATGTTTCTGTCCTGCAGTTGTATTTTTCTTAACTTCCTGTAAAGGCCAGCGGCTGCTCTTCTGGTTGCGTTCTGCCCCGATAAGGGAGTGAAATCGTTAGTTCTAATTAGATGAAGAATTGCAGACTTAATGTACAACTTTCCAATGTTCAAGATAGAAAGCTGTTCAAAAAGAGGCTGAGACGGATGCAAGGAGTCCTTTTTCATTATTGTTCTCATAATTTTTTTTGTACGACAATTAACGACCCAATGTTGTTATTAAAAGCAGCCCTCCATCCAATACCACGAATTTTTTATACCACGAAACCTTTGAATAGCTTTTGCATGTTGTTAAGAGCTGTGAAACAGACGTTGCGGTCACAGCGCTACATGCAGTAAAGTATGGCTCGAGCTAAACTAAGGGGTTTTGTAAATACTGATGTGCGTGATGCAGCACAAGGTTGTAAACGTATGCCTACGTGACTACGTGATGGGAAAGACGAGGAACGGAACGTTCGGCTGCTAGTGCATGTCTGTTCCACGGTTCTCAGCAAAATGCACGAGTTCTACAATAAATCTAACTTAGTGAACACTTTAGTTTACTTCTTTTCCGTATGTGTCGTGCTATTACATATTTTTTTTATCTGAGGTGGTGATAAAAACTCATATTCACTCCCTTACGATGTGGGAAGAAGTGTTGGACTCAATTGAGGCGTCCTCGTCCAGCCCCAAGGAGGCCGCAACCGCCTACCAACTGAAAACCCGCCGCCTGGCCACTTGTTCCGACATCAGTAAACAACCCCCACCTCCCTCAGAATCGCTTATATAATACTACAAGGGAAATGTCGGGTTAAAAATTTTACACACTTTCAGCGGGGCGTGGAAGGGAACCTTAGCCTAATTCCCCTCTCGCTGTCACTGACCAACACTCACTCTCTCACTTTCATTCATCTCTTTCATCACCAGCTCAGGAATTAGTGTGCCTACCTTACCTACAGAGATCGGGTCAGGATTGATTCACTGTGGGAGAGGGCGATCCCGCTGATCTCCAGATGTCTCCTCCCTCCTCAGTCTCCCGACCACCCTCTCTGCAAACTGAGCGACCAACTTCCATCTCTCCTCATCCCGCAGCATCGCTGCCCCAACTGTGCAACGCCTATCTTCTCAGATGTCTCCATTCTGCTATTTCATATTACTACATTGTTTTATAAGCTGGACGATAACAGTGTTATTTTAATCACATGTTATAGAATCCTGTTATCGAGGAGGCTGTTATTTTGAGAAAAAAAATGTTATCAAAAAATAGCTTTTTCTCCCATCACTACTCTCTAGGACTCTGGAGGATAGAGACTGGAAATACAGAGATCTGTGGCTGTTCGGTTGCGTGAGACGGCGTTGTAAGAAAACTCATTAAAAAAAATATAACATTTTCTTACCTTATAACCTCTTGGTGATGTCGAATTATATTCTTTAAAAAATTCTTCATGGTATAATCATTATAAAATATTTTAGTGATCTCATCATCTTGAATTACATCGTTATCAATATTGAAATTATATTCAATATTTTTTGATTCATCTGTGTTAAATAAGTTAATAAAAGAACATAAAATTTTCACTTCAATACATAATTTTATCAAAACGCAAGACATTATCCAAAACCATATAATAAGTACATGATACACAATACCGATTGCAACAGCTGATGTAAGACTTAAAAATAAATATATAAATATATTATCAATATCATAAAATTGTAAAAGAGGTGTTTTTAAATTAACATGAAGATTTATTTTATAAAATGAGATATAATATAATAAAAATGTAATTGTATTTTGTAATATTGGTAATACAGAATCAAATAACCAATACGCCATGACACTTTTATACATCATTTCTTTTAATGATATAATTTTATTTATGGCTTCCTGTTTAATATTTTTTATTATTACATTATTTATTTTATTATTTACATTATATAATGGCTTTTCTATTGTGTTATATATTGTTAATATACTATTTTTATGAAAATATATATTCAACAATACGAATAAACTGAAACAATGCTGGTTTATTTCCATTAAAGATTGAATTCTTCCATCTAATTGAGCCCATACAATATTGTTCACAATTAAACTATGAATTAAACCCATCATATTTAATATTATGTAGATTTTATATGCAAAAGTTAATTGTATTTCTGTTCCTTTATCTTTGTTAGTGTTTACTGATACACCAATTCCATAACACATATATCTAAATATTTCATTAAACAATTTATCTTCTTCAGATATCTCATTAGATAATATTTTACTATCTTTTTCATATTGTTTTTTATCTGCATTTTCTATAGTATTATTATTATTATTTATTATATTATTAAATTTTTTCCTTGAGAACATAAGTAACATTTTATTAAGTATTTTATCTAAGTTTATTTTTTTATAATACAAAATTTTATCAACAATAGTCAAATAATCTCTTTTATAATACTATTATAATTTTATTTTATTAATTACTTTAAAAATTTAAAACATTTTCAAAATACATATTTTAGTATAAATATTTCCAAAGTAAAATAATAAATAATCAATAATGTATTCTAAAATATTTTTTAAGGAATTTATAAATATATCCTATATATTTTGTAAAATTGTTATAAAATATATAAATTTTCAGAAAGTTTTAGTTTATATAGAAGAAGAAATTTATAATTAATATCGATGTTGAATTCCACTCATTTTGTCAATAGGGAATTGCAACGTTAGAACTTACGTAGAGTTGTAATAAAGTAATATCATACATGCTTATTATACGTTTAATAATAGAAATAATCATTCTAAACAAAATTACACAGTAAAAGGTCAGTACTTGAAATTATTGGTTTCACAAAATACAGTTGTTTAATTCTATATTCACTTAAAATTATTCAAAATTAATTACACATCATTGTGTATAGAAATGAAACGTGTGATTACGAATAAGAATATTGAATAAATAATTTAAAAAAAAATCTGGTGTGAAACACTCAAACGACTTTTTCTTGCCAATGAATATAATGAACAATATAACCTTACATTAGAAATAAACAATAAAACTAACCTCAAAAAACATAACTATATTAATCATGAGTGAATGATGCAAAATTAAAATCGACCTTACTTTGGCTTAATAATATGGAAAATACCTTTTTCACGCTAAACTAGACTCTGTAGAGAAAAATGCTTTAAGTTGTGGATCTTTTAATTTTTTATAAATTTTATTTTACACTTTTGTCGTAAAATACATACTAAGGCCGAAATCTTAAAAAAATCCTTTTTTTCAGATTTCATGAAAAAAAAACAGGAAATCACTAATTACCGCTAAACAAAGCGTTTTAAAAACATATTTGTAATAAAAGTTGTAATTTTTAAAATTTGTTTCAACTTTAATTAGATACAAGTTGTAGACAACTACTATTTAAATTTTTGTAAGTTATAGACAATTTAAGAACCTGCAACTTTTATTCTAAACATTTTTTTGTATAACGCTTAGTTCAGCGGTAATTAGTGACTTTCGGTTATTTTTCATGAAAGTCTGTAAAAGATGGAGTTTTTTAAGGTTTCAGCCTTAGTGTATGCATATTACGACAATCGTGTATATAATAAAATTTGTAGGAATTAAAAGATCTACAACTATTATTGTAAGCGTTTTTCCTCTACAGAGCCTAGTTTAGCGTGCAAGAGTGATTTTCCGTCAACTAAAGTTGGTTTTCATTTTGCATCATTCACTCATAATAAAAATTAGATTATGTTTTATGAGGTTAGTTTTTTGGTTATTTCTAATGTTTTATTTCAAATGTTAGGATCTACATTGTTCATTATTTTCATTGGCAAGAGAAAGTCGTGTGAGTGTTTTACACCAGATTTTTTGTTTATTTAATTTTACTGGATTTTTCAAGTAAGTTTTTTTTGGGTTTAACGTGCGACTCTTCTGCAATTACTGCTAATGCAGACGGTGAAGGAAGAAATTATTTTTTTGAACCGTCTGAAAATATGCCGTGCCTAAATGGGATTCGAACCCAAGACCGCATGATGAGAGGCGAGCACGTTACCAACTACGCCAATGCGGGCGGCATCTTTTGATAAGGTTTTATGTTTTTTAAATTAATACCTTTACTAGGGTTTGAACCAGGAAACTTCGTCTCGGAAAATCAGCTGTTAAACAGCTGACACGCGGCGACTTTACTTTTAGACCAGCCCGGCGGGTATTTTAATAAGTAAATTTATTTATATTCATATTTATTATATTTTGTTTAGCTATTTAACAGCTGATTTCGGAGACGTTCAAATCCTAGTAAAGGTAGTTACTTTTATAAGAATTTGAATACTAGACAGCCGTTACCGGTGTACTTTGATGGTTGGGGTTAAATTAACCATACTCTCTCTAATTCCCCCATCCCATTTTTTACAGTTTGTGTTAGTTTCTTATTGGCCTATGTTACATCACATCATTCTTTTCAGAATTAAATTCTCTGCAAGTTTTGGTATAAATTTTACATGTTTGTTACTAAACAAAGTTAATAAAGGGTGTCTCACGAGTAACCCGACAACCTTCTTAGGTGGTTTCCTCTCGTCAAAATAATGAAAAAAGTTTATATAAACATGGGCTCAAAAACGCTTCGTTACCGAGTTACGGCTAGCGAAATATTTCGCCCTAGGTTCAGAACATACGCTTAAATAAAGTCATCCTAGAAGTCTAAGAACCCAATTTTACGAATAGATTTGATGGTTTCTTATGTATTTTGACCCAAAAAATTGAATAATATAAGTTCCAGAACCATATCTTCAGTAGTTTTTGTAATATCCAATGAAAAACGGACAAATCTGTGCATAAAAATACGTTTTTTTAGGTTTGAAGAACAATAACTGTGTTAAATGGCTAATAAATGTGTAAATTTATTTAGCAAAACTTGTAGAGATTTTAATTCTGAAGAGAATGATATAAAATAGGCCAATAATAAACTAACACAAGTTTAACAAATTTATGTTTAATTAAATCAACACATACGAAAAATAAGACAGAAAATTTATTTGCCGTTTATTTGCGAATACAACATTCAGTCATTTAAATAATTACAAAAATTTACATTATAAAACATTGTAGGTTGAGAAACAAGATTTTAAAAATACAGCGTCAATTGAATTGATTTTAGTTTCTTGAAAATCGAGAGTTGGCAACACTGCTGCAAAAACAATTGAATCCTAGGTATTGTACAGCCGTCCGATAATACAGAGTTGTCGCAGTAACTATTCTGTCACCTTTGGTTTGTGCAGTGTATGTGTATTATTGTATTATTAGTACTTCATTCGTGTTTTTTAACGATAAGATGCCATTCGAATTTCCAAATGACGAGTACGCAGATATTGTTCTCGTGTATGGTTTTGCCAATGGAAATAGTCGGGCCGCTAAACGTGAATATGAAAGATGATTTCCAAATAGAAGAATACCTACTCACGAACATTTGCATCGGTTTTCAATAACTTACGAAAAAATAGATCTTTTCCTACCGTTTCTTGTTCGCGTGAACGTCCTGTAATACAGCTTGTACGCGAACAAGATAATACGTATCATTGACATGATACAGCGCAGTCCTCAACTTACCACTCAACGACTCTCAAATAGATTAAACATATCTCGTAGTACAGTCTGGAAAACATTGAAAAAAAATTACCTTTATCCATATCATTTACAAAAAGTTCAAAATCTTCATCCAGGTAACAGTGCATTAAGATTACAATTTTGTCGATGGGTGTTAGAAAATCGAAATAATGTAAATTGTATTATATTCGTTGTTTACTGATATTGTATTATCGTTGTTTACAAGATACGAAATTATAAATTTGAAGAATAGTCACCGGTAGTCAACAGAAAATCTAAAAGTAGTTGTAGAGTCAAACTTTCAAATTCGATTTTCTATAAATGTATGGTGTGGCATAATTGGGGACCAGTTAATTGGCCCATTTATTTTTGAAAACCGCCTTACAGGTCTTGTGTATAAAGACTTTTTAGAGAATCAACTGCCAGTTCTACTTGAAGATGTACCACTTGAAAGAAGACATCAAATGATATTCCATCATGATGGCGCACCGGCACATTCACAAAATGTTAGAGCGCACTTGCAGATAAGTTTTCCGGGCAGATGGATTGGTCGAGGAGGACCAATTAATTGGCCTCCTAGGTCCTCTGATTTAAATCCCTTGAATTATTACCTTTGGGGTCATTTAAAGCAGCTTGTATACGCAGAACCAGTTAATTCCAAAGAAGCGTTATTGAACCGAATTTTAAAGCGTGTGAACTACTTAAGACCAACCGAGATGGTATCAGAAAGGCTACACGTGGTTTCATTAAACGCGCTAGATTGTGCACAAATGACCAAGGAAATAATTTTGGGCACCATTTGTAAGGTATGGATATTGAAATAAAAGATTCAGCAATTAGGCTAAAATGTTTTGTGTTTACGAAGATCGTTAATTAAAAATATATTGCATTTTCTGTCTTATTTTTCGTATGTGTTGATTTAATTGAACATAAATTTGTTAAAGTTTTTGTTTGTTTATTATTGGCCTATTTTACATCATTCACTTCAAAATTAAAATCTCTACAAGTTTTGCTAAATAAATTTACACATTTATTAGCCATTTAACACAGTTATTGTTCTTCAAACCTAAAAAAACGTATTGTTATGCACAGATTTGTCCGTTTTCATTGGATATTACAAAAACTACTGGAGACATGGTTCTGAAACTTATTTTATTTAATTTTTCGGGTCAAAATACATAAGAAACCATCAAATCTATTCGTAAAATTGGGTTCTTAGACTTCTAGGATGACTTTATTTAAGCGTATGGTCTGAACCCAGGGCGAAATATTTCGCTAGCCGTAACTCGCTAACGAAGCGTTTTTGAGCCCATGTTTATATAAACTTTTTTTATTTTGATGAGAGGAAACCACCTTAGAAGTTTGTCGGGTTACTCGTTAGACACTCTGTATACTTCAAACCATAAGGAAAACAGTTTTCGAGACGAAATTTGTTGTATTTTGTCAGATATTTCAAAAACTACTCTAGTTACAGATCTGGGACCTGTTTTATTCAATTTTTCAGCTCAATTTAAATAAAATCCGTTTAATTTCCCAACTTATTTAACGCTCTAAACATTTCTGTAGGGCTTTATTTCTGCGGTGAACTGAAACCCGGACGAAAATTTTCGCCAGCTGTAACTCGCTAACGAAGCGATTCTGGACCTCTGTTTGTATGAAATTATTTATTATTTTTATGAGAGGAATACACCTCAGAAGTAGGTCGGGTAACTTGTGGGACATTCTGTATAAATAAAATAAAGATATAGGAAATAAAAACCTTCTCCAATTTTCAATTCAATGGTAACCTTGTGTTACAGTTTTAGAGTAACCCGTTAATAAGCAAGTAGGTTAAATTTGAACTGAAGCTTACTTTTAATTCAAACTCAGTAATTTAAAAGAGACAAATACATTGATACTAGTAATTAGTATTTGAAATTATAAATTCTTACATCTTTTGTATTAATTAATTCATTAGAAAATGTTAGATGTGCTTTCCATGGGTTTATTTTAAACATTTTTGCAAGTGTGAAGGCCATTTCACATTGGTGCAGCGTTTTCAGAAACTATTGCTTGTATCGATTATTAATACTCGATATACGGACCGACTATAGTTCAGCCGCTCTAAGTTTGCTCCTACTGTCAACAAACCAAAACCAGCTACTAAAGGGTGCACGCTAGAGTCCGTGACTTTATGGATGTCGTATTCCTATTAAGTTAACTATTTTTTAAATTATAAGTACTTAAAGTACTAAAAACATCAGTCGTGATATGATGTAGGCCTAACAATTTAATTTAGAAAAATACTTTTAAAAGTATTATGTATTTAAATACTTTTGAAAGTATTTTATTTTTACTTTTTAATCAGCGTGTACACATTTTTATATAATGCGCATGCTCAGTGACGTCATTATTTGTTTACATTAGGAGCAAACTTAGAGAGGCTGGACTTTAGATCAATTTTATAAAATTTAAGTTCATTAGATCGTCTTTTGTTTATTTAAACGTTTGTTTTTTGTTTCTTATTTCAGTGTTTTTCATTTGCAACTAGGGTTTTTAGTTGGTATTACCACTTTTTACACTAGCTGACGCGTTTCTTGTTTCACTGATTGCCTATTGTTTATTTTTTTACATTTACAAAAGTTAAATAAGAAATCTGAAAACACAGGAAGCGTATTAAATGCCCCGAAGTGTGGTCGTCCAAGATCGATTTGCAATGACAACCTACACAAGGTTGCTAAAGCGTTTGTATTCAATCTTGGTAAATCAACTCGTAATGCATTTTCTTAACTAAGGTTATCACGAACTAGCGTGCAAAGGATGATGAAGGAATTAAAATTGAAGCCATTTTGTCCATATTTACTCCAAGCACTTCATAAGGACGATAGTGACAGGCGGTTGGAATTCTGTGAGACAGTCGCTATCCGTGCAAAAGCCGATCCAAACTTTATGCAATCAATATTATGGTCTGATGAGGCATGTTTCAAACTCAATGGACGTTTTAATCGGCATAACTGCGTGTACTGGTCGGGTACAAATCCTCGTTATTGTAATTCAAAAAGAGTTTAATGTCCTGGTGTTATGGTATGGGGACATATTTAGAGTACTGCAATGATAGGTTCATATTTTTTTGGGAGAAATTTTATCTCGGAAAATTACTTACAAATGCTGCAGGAACTTTTTTCAGTATTTTTGGAACTTCACAATAATTCTGTTGACAATATCCATTCGCTCATCTGGCAACAAGATTGCACCCCAGCATATTTCGGTATCTAAGTTCGTAAGTTTTTAAATTCCAAAGTTGATGAATGGATTAGTAGTTGTGGTACAATCGAATGGGTAGCGCGCTCGTCAGACTTAACGCCATGTTAGTTTTCACTTTAGCGCATTGTAAAGGAAATAATATATTCTTCCAAGCCACCAAACCTGCACGAACTAAAAATTCAACTGAAATTGCTTTTGACAATGTGAATAAGATAAAATGTTACGTTGAAAATTTGTGAATCAGTTTTGAGTCGCTGTATTAAGTGTTTAATGAATCATGGTGGAGGACATTTTGAACACCTGCTAAATTATTTTCAAGGTAATATATATGTATGGTTCATTACAATACATTTGTTTTTTGTCTATAGGTTTCTTATTCCATTAACCTTTCTTCCGATTTCCGTAAATATTGGGGACCGACATATAAGGCACTCTGCTGTATATTATAAATCTTTTATTAGTACTATTGACACTTTATAAACAATACTCAACATTGTTGTTTGCTGTTTAGGTAATTAGCCGAAAGGCTGGTTTGAACCACTAACTCACTAAGTAAAACTAGGAGTGAGGTGATTTACCGGTGCCTTCCTTCTAGAGTTGAAAAGTATGCTTATCAGCATGCCAGGCCCTCCGAAAAGCACTAATTTCCACCCTGCAAGGTTCTCTGATAGGTTCTCTCCTGATAGGTTCTCTAGTAGTACCTATCTTAAGTTTCAAGTTTTAACTTCGTACAATGTTTCGTTCTTAAGGTATTTGGTTCACACACACAGACCAATCGCTAAAATCATGTTATTTGGTTTAGGGGTCTGAAAACGTGTAGATCCGGTGAAAACTCGATTTCGAAAATCCACATAAAAACAAAACTTTCCTTTCTATATAATCATAAAGGCAAGAGAAAGTAAAAATAGACTTATTCCAATGAAACATTTTTAGGTGCATCAAAAGTAAGAAGGACTTCACTAAAGTTTGGTGAGGAACAGCCGTGATACAACGACAGACTGTGTGTTATTCAATCAACCACCTGGGAATCCGATTGGGGTGCCCAAAAAAGACGCCTGTCGCTGTGATGGAAATACAGGATGCCCCATATGTCAGTCCCAAAATTTACGGAAATCGGAATAAACATTAATGGAATAAAAAACCTATAAACACAAAAAACAATTTTATTACATGAAATGTACATATATGTATTACTTTGAAAATTTTATAGCAGCTGTTCAAAATGTCCACCATGATTCTCTATAGGCTTTATCCAGCGACTAAAAACTGTTTCACAAATTTTCAACAATAACATTTTATCGTCATTTACATAGTCAAATGCGATTTCATTTGAACTTTTCAATTTGCGCAGGTTTTGTGGCTTGGAAGAATACACTAGTTCCTTTACAACGCTACACAGTGAAAACTCACATGGCGTTAAGTCTGGCGAGCGCGCAGGCCATTTGATTGTACCACGACGACTTATCCATTCATCAAGTATGGAATTAAAAACTCACATACTTCGATACCGAAATGTGCTGGGACGCCATCTCGTTGCCAGATGAGCGATTGGATATTGTAAACAGGATTGTTTTCAAGTTCTGGAAATACTACTTCCAGGAGCATTTGTCAGTAATTTTCCGAGTTAACATTTCCCTCAAAAAAATAAGGACTTATCAGTCCAAACTCAAAATACCTCCCCGTACCATAACACCAGGAAAATTAATTTTGAATTACAATATGAGGATTTGTATCCAACTAGCACACGCAGTTATGCCGATGAACAAGTCCATTGCGTTTGAAACATGCCTCATCAGATCATAAAATTGTTTGCAAAAAGTTTGGATCGGCTTCTGCACGGATAGCACCTGTCACTATAGTCCTCAAGAAGCGCTTGGAGTAAAGATGGACGAAAATGGTTTCAATTTCAATTCCTTCATCATTTTCTGCACGCTAGTTCGTGATAACTTTAGTTTAGAAGATGCCTTACGAGTTGATTTACCAGGATACAAACTATTCAGCAACCTTTTGTAGGTTATCGTCATTGCAAGTCGATCGTGGAAGACCACACTTCGGGGCATTTAATAGGCTTCCTTCAAGTTTTCAAATTTCTTATTTAACTTTTGTAAATGTTGCCGTGTCGGTAATAATACACCTGTATACTTATTACTAAATTCTTCCAGTACTTGGCTCTCTAAAATATTAGACATATACTAGTAGTGGTTATAGTTATATATGTATATTTATAATAGAGTGTTTTTGTTTCTGATATTGCGCTAATATTTTGTATTATTGTAACACCCCCTTATCGCTGCCGGCAACACCTACGGCAAACAAAAGCGATAGGTTGGCAAGGGCGTTAACAAAACATAAAAAAACAATTTAAGGAAGCTCAAAAAAACAAACACTCGGGTAATTCGCTGCATAAATGAGATAAACTAGAAAAATAACCAGTAAAATAATTTAATTTTAAAACCAGAAAAATTTATATAGTGAACAGCAAAAATAGTACAATGTAACCCAACCTTAAATGGCTGGAAGGTTTAATACAATGTCAGATATAAAAAGTACTTCCGATGTAAATTTTATAAATCTTAAGTGAAACAATAAACATTAAATATATATTCAATAAATGAATTACAGAACATCAAAAATAATTGGCCAAATTATTTTGAATTTTAAATTTAACTTTCTGTTTAGCATGCTAGCAGCTTTGTTTTTAATAAACATATTTTATCATTATTATTTTTAGAATAAAAAAATAGATAAAAACAACAAATTAATAATCAACCTTTTCAATAAGGTGTAAAACAGGAGTAATAGTAAAAGTTTTGAATGAAATGTTACATTTATCATTAGAATTTTAAGTAAAAAAAATACACAATTTCAAATTCGATTCTTTAGATAAAAGTTATAAAAGAATTATTATTATAATTTTATGCAATAAAAAAAATTTAAATTTAATTGAACAATGTTCCTGATTGCTTATTTCAGCAAATGAATTAACATGAAAAACCTTTCAAACAGGTCACTTGGAAATCACAAATTTTCCTGTTTAAAACATGTAGTTACCGAGATGGATCCTAATTTCGGTGTGATCTTTTCTCAAAAATAACGCATCGGTTGTCAATTAGAAAACACTTTAGGTAAACGGACGAAATCCTCACATAATAGATAAATTGATAAAACATACCCAGCCGTAGTTAACACACAATTTTGAAGTACTACTAACGTATGCACTGATCAACGGAAGATCACGGATGAAACCCTCATAAAAATTGGATTCCAAATCACTCCAGGCAAGAAATAGTCAGGAAACACTGATCATCAAATTACGGGATGCTGGCGAAACGAAAACTTGTCATGGTCAGGAGTCGAACTCCGTATACAGATTATGGATAATGAATGATAATCGAACGGATGATTTCCGTTCCCGGATTCGAACCCTGAAGAAAAAGATCGAGCGAGTGTTAATATTTAGCAAAATAAGCGTCGATCTTAAGCAACAGCACTAACGCATAAGTAATACAATGCAAATGAACAAAATACAACAAGGTAATGAATTTAAAGATAGAAACTTAATACGGGTTGCAATAGATAGACAATTATAAAGTTTTTTTTTAAAAAAAAAACTAGACAATTTAAATAAGCAATTACTATTTGCAGAAAAATACAATTTACCAATTACAAAACTTTACAACGTTTACAATGAATTAATCATAAGTCAAAATTAGTTTTACTAGACCAAAATCGAATCCAGGAATCAAGAAAGCAAGTACAATTGCAACGTAGTTTCCTTATTACAAAAAAATTATTTTATGCAACCCGTGATAAATTCCCAGCTCTCGGAATACTAAAATAAAAATAATTAACTTACCATGTTTAAATTGGCAAGAAGAAATTAACTTTATTCAAAAGTTAGAAATTTAAAATATACGTAATAAGAATTACTACGTATTAACAGTACCGAACTCTACGAAAAGTCAAGCAAGAGTGTCTCGTCATGCAAATGAAGCAGCTCGACGAGAGGGCGAAACGCAGATCGCAGTAAAAGCGTTAGAGCGCGCCACCGGACGGTGAGTTAAATTAACGTCACCAGTAGATTCGAGCTATCGGCAATCAAAACCACTAGCGAACGCCAGCGAAACCAAAACACAACGTAACAAACTGAAAGCAGTTGTTACATTATGTGTTGTATTTGTGTATGAAGAAATAGTTAAACATAAGGGAGGTAGTTAAGTTAAATTTTGTTTTCATTTATTTTCTTTAAAACCATGTAAAGTAAATTGGTAGAAATTTTTTTGTCATATTTTATTAATCCTATTTCATAACTTTGCTGATGTTTGTATTATAATTTTTATTAACATTTTGTTATCATAAGTTTTAATTTTTATTTTCATTTTTATTCTGTCTGTTTTTTTAAAAATATTTTTTACCTTATATTATCGTGTTTTTTAATATTATATGATCATTTTCTCGTTTGTTTGACTTATTGTCTTATGTAATAAGTGATGTATTGTTATTAACTGTTTTTTCTATTTGTCATTGTTCAGTGTTATTATTGTTGTATTGAATTTTTATTTTTATGCTATGTATTTTATGAAATTAGAGTAATCCTGTAAGCACGAGCTTTGTTCTTTTGGAGGAGTAATAAAGAAAATAAACAAAATAAATAAAACTTTAGCAGTATTTTTATGATGCTTCTACCACAAATGAAGCATATAAACTCGTTGTTCAGTTGTAAAAACAACCACACGTTGACGTACTTCACACTAGCCACTGTTACAGACAAGGAATGAATATTGTACGTGATGCTACCAACATTACACTATTACCAACTTATTAAAATGAAATGCCCATATCTCATGAGGAACCGATATATGGGCCACCCGGCAAGCAAGAGAAAGTAAAAATATTTTTATTTCCCATCAAGAGTTTTCTCGTGGAAACCCGGTACTTTCTAAAGGTCAAGAAAGTAAAACATTGGAATATATCCTTACCTTATTATCTCTTGGTGGTGTTGTATTACATTCTTGAAGAACATTCTCGTGTTATTTTCATTATGAAATATCTTAATCTCTTCATTATCTTGAATAATATCCTTATTATCATTCAAACAATCATTTTCAATATTTCTAAATTCCTCTGTGTTAAAAAAATTTATAAGAGAACAGAAAATTTTCATTTCAGCGCATAATTTAATGAAAACACAAGGCATTATCCAAAACCAAATTTGTAATACACTGTACAATACACCTTTTGAAAAAGCTTGTAAAATACTGATAAGTAAATACAAAAATATATTATCAATAACATAGAATTGGACAAGAGGTGTTTTTAAATGAACATCAACTTTTATATCATAAAAAGGAAAATAATAATGTAATAAAAATGATAATGTACTTTGTACAGTTGGCAATACTGAATCAAATACCCAATACACTACAATACTGTTACTCAATATTTTTTTAAAAAATATAATTTTATTTATGGCATCCTGCTTAATTATAATTATTTTAATTTAATGGTTTATTTTGTATAATGGTTTTTCTATTATATTATATAATGTTATTATATTATTTTTATAAAAATAAATATTTAATAATATAAACAAACTAAAACACCAATGGTTTATTTCCGTGAACGTTTGAACTCTTTTATCTAATTGGGCCCATACAAATTGATTTGCAATTATACTATGAATTAAACCAATCATATTTAATATTATATATATTTTATACACGAAAGTTATTTGTATTTCCGTTTTATTATCTTTGTTAATGTTTATTGTTAAACCAAGTCCGTAACACATATATTTAAATACATCACTAAAAAGTTTATCTTGTTCAGATATCTCATTAGGTGCCATTTTATAAAATTTTTCATATTGTTTTTTATTTGGATTTATTATATTTTTATCTAAAATATTATTCCTATTTATAATATCATTAAATTGTTTATATGAAAATAGAAGTAACATTTTATTAATTTACCGAAATTTTTATTTACTGAAAACTGAACTTAATTATAATGAAATTAAATATTGTATCAATAGATTTTTTAAAAATTATCGTACTACGTATAAATTTGTAGTTTTAAATTTAGAAAAGAAAATTTGTATCTTATATCGCTTGTTTAAGTCCACTCATTTCATAAATTTTAAGGAATTGGAGTGTAATATAAGAGTTAAGAAGAACTAATAAAAAATGGTAAATATGACGTAATATTGTTTCGCGTTAATAACAGGGAGTAATAGAAATAATTGTTAAAAATAAATTATACAGTAAAAGTTACCAAAATTATTGGCTTCACCAAATACTGTTAATATGATATTCATTTAGGTAATATTATTCAGAATTAATTACAAGCAATGCGTATGAAAATGAAAGGTATACAAAGTGTGTCACGAGTACTATGTAATACTTCTGAAGTTTTTTCCTCTCATCAAAATAATGAAAAAAAATCTGGTGTGAAACACTTGCAAGACTTTCTCTTGCCAATGCAATTAATGAAAAATATAACCTAACATTAGTTATAAAACATTAGGAATACCTAAACAATAAACTAACCTCAAAAAACATAACCTTATTTTAATCATGAGTGAATGATGCAAAATGAAAATCAACATTTGTTTAGCTTAATAAGACGGAAAATCTTTCTTGACGCTTAACTAAGCTCTGTAGAGAAAACTGCTTAAATGAAAGTTGTAGATCTTTAAATTTCCTACAAATATGATTATGCACTTTTGTCGTAAAATGCACGTACTACGGACGTAATCTTAAAAAATTGATTTTTTTACCAATTTTCATGAAAAAAAGAAAATCACTAATTATCGTTAAACTAAGCGTTATACAAAGAAAAGTTTGAAAGGAAAGTTGTAGGTTTTTAAATTGTCTACAACGTTTGTCATATACTGTAAGATATAAATTGAGGTAACCCCAGAAGCCGACCTTCTTCAATTTATGTAGTGATAAAACTTGACACACGACACGGTGTCTTCACCAATTTTCATAACGGTAGTTGCAATAAAACCAGCCCGGCGAACTGCACCAATTTTTGTAGTGTTAAAAGTAGTAATCAGGTATTACGACCTGAACTTGTTTTTGAAGAGAGACCAACATTTCCCGTCACTAAAACCCTGAGTGGAAAGCCACCATTGTGATTTCCATCAGAAAAACTCCAAAGGCAGTCCACGCCCAGTCATACGATGACGGAAAATGTGGTTCCCATCTCAAAAACTTCGGGTGCTCAACCAACCGAGTTTTCGGTTCCATTTTAGAAACTGAAATTGGAAACATAGAGATTTTGGTAACCCTTTTCCAGATGAAGCGAAGTCAACGTAGATAATGGTAGAGCATGAAAAATCACTTTGAATACAGCGAAGGTGAGGTTTAAAAAACAGAATAATCTATTCCGGTTCGAAGGAAAATAATGTAATCTGACACAATAAGTGGAATTAAACAACTAGATTTATTCGTGGACATTATTAAAAAAATAAATACTAGGTAGACATTCACAATAATTAGATAGTGAATAAACTGACGAAATGGATAACAATCAAAAACATAATCTCCGGATGGAGAAAATAAAAAAACTTAAAGAAACCTGTTTTTTTAAATAACATAAAAATTTTACGTTAACTGTTGGTAAGGGACAATATCTAACTTACTTATAATTTATAACTAAAACAAATTATGTTAAATTAAACTAATTTTTTTCTTAGTTATTGACTTAAAAAACAAATTGGTTAAGAGCTAAAAATCATGTAATAACTTTTCAATGAGAGAAATAAAATCGGAAAAATTAAAAAAAAATTGAAACGGATTATAAATAAAAATATGCACAAAAATGAAATACATACAAATTAAATAAACTTAAACGGAAAACTGAAGGAGAAAAATTTGGAATAAACTTTGCAATAATAAAACAAACAATTGCCGAAAAAAATTACCAAACAACTGAAAAAAACTATTAATATGAATGATGAAAATATAAAAAACCTTCATATGCCATCAAATGGGGGTGAGATTGTGCCACTTTTTGTGTACTTATCTACGTATTTTTATAAGTACACAAACTATTTCTTTGGCATCTATGCCTAATACAAGAGCTAGTTTTTAGCTTTTATCTCATTTAAAAAAATTGGAGATTTATTAAGCCAGTTAGCCACAATTTGGAAAATTCGTGGCACAATCTAACCCCACTGGTCGGAGCTAGTTTGTGCCAGCAAATGTTTACTATTGATATCTTATTTAAAAATCAATGTGACACATTCCTACCCCGAGAAGGGGTTGGTTTGTGCTTATTAAAGACCACGGAATTTTTAAAAAATGTTTTATTTAAGTCAAAAAAAAGAATTTACATAGAATTAGCATATGTTGTAATGAAATGATATTTAGCCACTGAAAACTTGAAAATACCATGTCTGTTAGATCTAAAACCTTTACATATCAGTGATAGAATAAAATGAATTCTGAAAAATTTCAAAACACAAATAAAAATCAATTAAAAATTGTGCACTAATTTTACAAAATGAATTACAAATTCATTTTTGAATTCTATGTCTTCAAGTCAACAATAACATTCTCTTCCAGCAATTGTATAAGAGTGTCAATCCTTCTTAAAATTGCTTCCTTAGAATACCAAATTTTATCTTTCTTTGCTGGGGCCATTTCCAATGTTTGCCTGATTTCTTCGTCAAATTAATTTGTACGTCAGTTTGGTTTTTCCAGGATATACCTTTACCTTCATACAAGAATACAATAAAGTCCCCAATACTTATGTTGCTACTATCCGAGGTACATCTTGCCGTTTTTCACTATTAGTACTCTATGTCTCTATGTTTACTGAATCATAAAACCTAATTCAGGAAAACCGTTTTAGCTATCTTCACTTCATGAAAAATTTCCTCTCTATCTGATTCACTGCTGTCTGATAATTTTTTTTTTTTTTCCTCCTGAATGTAGAAGTCTCAGTATTTTCTGCATTGGTAACCAGGAGGTCTTCTGCAGACACACTTTTACCTGGTATTATGTAAGGTCGGCTTCCACGCTTTCGAACGTAGTTCCTTGCCATTTTTGAAATAATATCCACTTTTAACCTAAAACCAACAGAACGCAAAAAGACGTAATGAGCACTATCTTAGCAAACTGCTGGCATTTTTCAATCATATTAAGTTACGTAGCTGTATGCTACAAGGTACTTTACAACCCTTATTTCTTAGTAAACGGCCAGCTGTAAAAAATTATTGAATTTTGAATGACAAAAAGTTACATCAAGGGGGACACTTGTGCTCCTTAACCGTAAATGTGCGGTCAAAAGATTAAACAGTAATAACTCGTCGTAAACTTATTTAATTAAATTAAATTTTACATGAAAATAATCACAACTAAATGTACTATAAGTAATACTAACCTGATTTATATTATATTGAATCGTGTCCTGGTCCCACATAAAAGTTGCATACATAACCTCAAATTTGACAAAATGCCACAGTGAATGAAGAGCTATTACAAAATGAAAAGGTTAAATCAAGTTACCCGAAATACACAGCAAACTGCAGCACATCAAAGCTTCCATCTGTACTAAAAACAGGGTCCTATCTCTTGTAGTTAAGGCGGGACAGTAAAAAATATGATTTGGAACAATCTAACCCCTGCTGTCACAAATTCACCCCATTTGACAGGTGGTGAAAGAAAAGAAAAATAATTTGAGGAGTTTTGACATAATTTTCCGTTCTTAACTTGAATACCTTAAAAATAAGAGTTTTTTCTGCTTAAAGCCCAGACCGGCGAAAACTGTAAAAAAGAGTTTGTTTATTTTTGTCTGTGTTAAACAAAAGATATTCGAAATTGTAAAGTTATTATATTGAAGTGGTAGTGATACCAGTAATGGCAAATCCCACAAGAGATATTATAAAAAAAGTTGGGAAATAAATTGTTAGTAAATGAAGCGAAAAAAATGTACTTGCATGGATAAAAAAAGAAATACAAAAAAGGCTTCATTGTTCTTTGGCGAAACAAAGTAAAAAAATAAAAGGTAACAGGTAATTCTTTAAATAACCATTTTTAAACAAATTAGTATAATTAGCGAATAAAAAAATAGTTTACAAAAAAATAGCTAATGAGAAATTTGTACACATATAAGGAGGAAAAACTGATTTTCTGGTACGATAATTAATTAAACAACTTGGACCAAATCTTAAAAGAACTTGAACAAAATAAAATGCAATAAAGAAAGGGGAAAACTTACAAGAAAACCCGAACAAACTTCATGAAGAAAAATTTAGAAATTTACGTAAACAGCAAAAATGGGGAGAGGTTGTATAATGGAAAACCTTGGGAGATTTTAAACAATTACGAAGAATTTAACTTATATAAAAACTACGTGAAATATACCTAGAAAAATATTATAATTAGGCCGAATTTGGGTGAAGGAAAAACCCCGTATAAACTGAAGGCGAAAAATCCAAGATACATGTGTACAGAGAAATTTACAAAACTTACATAAAAAAACCAAAAATTTATTTTAAAAAATTTAATGTTAAACACCACCAATATTTAAAAAAAATATAAATTAGATATGGGTTTTAAATTTAAATTTTCTAAATCGTTCCATAATAAAAAATTAAATACCTGTAAATAAAGACGACGTTTACCCAGTGACGTTTGCCAAAGACAAAGGCAAAACGCATTGTGGAAAAACGTGTCCCCTTCCAAAACAGGAACCTGATGTGAGAAACGCTTAATCAGCGAGACGCAGTTGAACAAGAAAAAATTAAAACGAGAGAAATATAACGTGAACGTGAGAGAGAGGAGGAAAAATTAAATATGCCAAAGAGAGAAAAGAAACAATCTACTGTGTGTAACAAATAGTTGCACGCACGCACGCACAATACGCGCGAGTGCAGAATAAAACTTACAACTGCAAACGAAGCAGAAGCCTACACGCGAACGCGTTTAAAAATTTAATCTGTAAAGCCTATACGATAAAAATTATGAACGGGAATTGGACAGAAATAAAACTGCGTAAATCAAAAACATATTATAAAAATCACGAAATAAACCCAAAAAAAAACTGGCCAGACCAAATAATAATAAACCAAATAAAAAAAAAACCAAGAAAAAACGGAATTTGAAGTGGTTTTTGAAAGCTGTAGGCTGAAAAAAACATTAGAGTACATTTTAGCGCTAAAAGGCATATTAAGGCTGTAATCTTAAAAACACGAATTTTTTTTACGAGATAACTGCTTCCCCAAGAATTTCAGCAGACACGGCGCCTACTCTATCGTGTAGAGCAAAAAGAATGTAGAAAATGAGGCGATTTAAAAAAATTTCGTATTAGCCGTTTTTGAGAAAATAAATACACGCATAAACTACTACTTCCGGTTTACCGATTTCAAATTAATTAAAATTTTCGTGTCGGGTTCTCTAGTAGTACCTATCTTAAGTTTCAAGTTTTAACTTCGTACAATGTTTCGTTCTTAAGGTATTTGGTTCACACACACAGACCAATCGCTAAAATCATGTTATTTGGTTTAGGGGTCTGAAAACGTGTAGATCCGGTGAAAACTAGATTTCGAAAATCCACATAAAAACAAAACTTTCCTTTCTATATATTCATAAAGGCAAGAGAAAGTAAAAATAGACTTATTCCAATGAAACATTATTAGGTGCATCAAAAGTAAGAAGGACTTCACTAAAGTTTGGTGAGGAACAGCCGTGATACAACGACAGACTGTGTGTTATGCAATCAACCACCTGGGAATCCGATTGGGGTGCCGAAAAAAGACGCCTGTCGCTGTGATGGAAATACAGGATGCCCCATATGTCGGTCCCAAAATTTACGGAAATCGGAATAAACATTAATGGAATAAAAAACCTATAAACACAAAAAACAATTTTATTACATGAAATGTACATATATGTATTACTTTGAAAATTTTATAGCAGCTGTTCAAAATGTCCACCATGATTCTCTATAGGCTTTATCCAGCGACTAAAAACTGTTTCACAAATTTTCAACAATAACATTTTATCGTCATTTACATAGTCAAATGCAATTTCATTTGAACTTTTCAATTTGCGCAGGTTTTGTGGCTTGGAAGAATACACTAGTTCCTTTACAACGCTACACAGTGAAAACTCACATGGCGTTAAGTCTGGCGAGCGCGCAGGCCATTCGATTGTACCACGACGACTTATCCATTCATCAAGTATGGAATTAAAAAATCACATACTTCGATACCGAAATGTGCTGGGACGCCATCTCGTTGCCAGATGAGCGATTGGATATTGTAAACAGGATTGTTTTCAAGTTCTGGAAATACTACTTCCAGGAGCATTTGTCAGTAATTTTCCGAGTTAACATTTCCCTCAAAAAAATAAGGACTTATCAGTCCAAACTCAAAATACCTCCCCGTACCATAACACCAGGAAAATTAATTTTGAATTACAATATGAGGATTTGTATCCAACTAGCACACGCAGTTATGCCGATGAACAAGTCCATTGCGTTTGAAACATGCCTCATCAGATCATAAAATTGTTTGCAAAAAATTTGGATCGGCTTCTGCACGGATAGCACCTGTCACTATAGTCCTCAAGAAGCGCTTGGAGTAAAGATGGACGAAAATGGTTTCAATTTCAATTCCTTCATCATTCTCTGCACGCTAGTTCGTGATAACTTTAGTTTAGAAGATGCCTTACGAGTTGATTTACCAGGATACAAACTATTCAGCAACCTTTTGTAGGTTATCGTCATTGCAAGTCGATCGTGGAAGACCACACTTCGGGGCATTTAATAGGCTTCCTTCAAGTTTTCAAATTTCTTATTTAACTTTTGTAAATGTTGCCTAGTCAGTAAAGACACACCTGTATACTTATCACTAAATTCTTCCAGTACTTGGCTCTCTAAAATATTAGTCATATACTAGTAGTAGTTATAGTTATATATGTATATTTATAATAGAGTGTTTTTGTTTCTGATATTGCGCTAATATTTTGTATTATGTGTTGTATTTGTGTATGAAGAAATAGTTAAATATAAGGGAGGTAGTTAAGTTCTTTTTTGTTTTCATTTTTTTCTCTAAAACCATATAATGTAAATGGGTAGAATTTTTTTTGTCATATTTTATTAATGCTATTTCATAACTTTGCTGGTGTTTGTATTATAATTTATTAACATTTTGTTATCATAAGTTTTAAGTTTTATTTTAATTTTTTTTGTATTCTGCTGTTTTATTTAAAAAAATGTTTTTTACTTTATATTAACGTGTTTTTTAATGTTATTTGATCATTTTTTCGTTTGTTTGGCTTATTGGTTTTTGTAATAGGTGATATAATGTTATTAACTGTTTTTTCTTTTTGTCATTTTTCAGTGTTATAATTGTTGTATTATATTTTTATTTTTGTGCTATTTATTTTTTTGTAATTAGAGTAATCCTGTAAGCACGAGCTTTGCTCTTGTGGAGGAGTAATAAGGAAATAAATAAAACTTTAGCAGTATTTTTATAATCCTTCCATCACAACTGAAGCATACCAGGTGTGGCTATTAAATAACGAGACGGACATTGTAAATAATTTTTTTTAAATTTTATACATAATCACTTATTGTCTCCTTCAATACACTCCTTCTTTATACCTACAACTCTCTATGCGAATTGTCCATTGTTGGAAACAGTGCTGGAAGTCATCTTCTGTCAGCTCCTTCAGGACACGTACCGCTTTCTCTTTTACAGCTGCCACAGACTCAAATCGTGTCCCTTTTATTGCAGAATTCACGTTAGGGAACAGGTAAAAGTCACATGGTGCAAGATCTGGTGAATAAGTTTTTTTTAACACTGAGATGCTGTACTTGGCTATGAACCTGGTGACAGATAACGTGGAATGAGCTGGCGCATTGTCTTGGTGGAGAACCCATGATTTGTCCTTCCACATTTCGGGGCAACGTTTGCTCAGCCATCTTTAAAACGCTTAAACAATTCGAAAACACGTGCCCGCGATAAACATTCACTGCCATACACTTCTTTCAGTAAATTATAAGTTTCAGTAGCTTTCCAAACAACCATCAGTTATTTTTCCAAGTTTAAAGTGAAATTTCACAATAATTCGTTGCTCTACTATTACTATATGAATCTAAGCTTTGTGCAGCTGCAAGATGAATGGGACAGACGAAGTACCAGACTGCTGTTACGTCATAACACGATACTAATCATCTCATTGCTCTTCACTAAGCAGTAGGCTACCTAGTGCGGTGACATACGTGGGTGTTGTTTTCATTATTCGCTGTAGACGGTGACACAGAATATAATTATGTAGTTTGGATAGTAACCTTGACTACTACAAACATAATACAAGTAAAATGTTACTACTACTAACGCAATCTCTTACAGTAGTAGTGACGTATGCATACCTCTCAGCTGCACAAAGCTTGGGAACAAGCCATTCATTTGGGAACTAACCATTTTATCCGGCAAAACAAAAAACAACAATATCGCGAACGTAGGTCCTGACTAAAAGGTGTTGTTTGCAGAAGCGAGATTACCTGGATAATAAAGATAAAGATTCACACTAAACAGCTGTTGAATAATGTCGTTTGACGCACGCCTCCTTGATCCGCAGTAGCGTCCGTCTCGTTACTTAATAGCTACACCTCGTATAAACTCATTGTTCTGTTGTAAACATAAGTACCGTTACGCAGGAAAAAATGTAACTGCTGGCAGTTGTACTTCACACTAGCCACTGTTAACCGACAACTAATGAATGTTGTAAATGATGCTGCCAATTTAATAAAATTAAATGTCCCATATCTCATAAGGAAACCGACATATGGGCCACCCGGTAGACAAGCGAAAGTAAAAATAGCTTTATTTCCCATCACTAGTTTCCTCGTGGGAACCCGGTAATATTAAAGGGCAAGAAAGTAAAACATTGGAATATATCCTTACCTTATTATCTCTTGGTGGTGTTGTATTACATTCTTGAAGAACATTCTCATGTTATTTTCATTATGAAATATCTTAGTCTCTTCATTATCTTGAATAATATCCTTATTATCATTCAAACAATCATTTTCAATATTTCTAAATTCCTCTGTGTT
This sequence comes from Catonia carolina, assembly GCA_035578175.1. Lineage (NCBI taxonomy): Eukaryota > Metazoa > Arthropoda > Insecta > Hemiptera > Achilidae > Catonia > Catonia carolina. Next base: position 10,462,033 of record JAQMRL010000014.1, on the reverse strand, counting down.
AAATAAATTTATAAGAGAACAGAAAATTTTCATTTCAGCGCATAATTTAATGAAAACACAAGGCATTATCCAAAACCAAATTTGGAATACACTGTACAATACACCTTTTGATAAAGCTTGTAAAATACTGATAAGTAAATACAAAAATATATTATCAATAACATAGAATTGGACAAGAGGTGTTTTTAAATGAACATCAACTTTTATATCATAAAAAGGGAAATAATAATGTAATAAAAATAAAATTGTATTTTGTACAGTTGGCAATACTGAATCAAATACCCAATACACTACAATACTGTTACTCAATATTTTTTTTAAAAATATAATTTTATTTATGGCATCCTGCTTAATTATAATTATTTTAATTTTATAATTTATTTTGTATAATGGTTTTTCTATTATATTATATAATGTTATTATATTATTTTTATAAAAATAAATATTTAATAATATAAACAAACTAAAACACCAATGGTTTATTTCCGTGAACGTTTGAACTCTTTTATCTAATTGGGCCCATACAAATTGATTTGCAATTATACTATGAATTAAACCAATCATATTTAATATTATATATATTTTATACACGAAAGTTATTTGTATTTCCGTTTTATTATCTTTGTTAATATTTATTGTTAAACCAAGTCCGTAACACATATATTTAAATACATCACTAAAAAGTTTATCTTGTTCAGATATCTCATTAGGTGCCATTTTATAAAATTTTTCATATTGTTTTTTATTTGGATTTATTATATTTTTATCTAAAATATTATTCCTATTTATAATATCATTAAATTGTTTATATGAAAATAGAAGTAACATTTTATTAATTTACCGAAATTTTTATTTAATGAAAACCGAATTTAATTATAATGAAATTAAATATTGTATCAATAGATTTTTTTTAAATTATTGTACTAAGTATAAATTTGTAGTTTTAAATTTAGAAAAGAAAATTTGTATCTTATATTGCTTGTTGAAGTCCACTCATTTCATAAATTGTAAGGAATTGGAGTGCAATGTAAGAGTTATAAAGAACTAATAAAAAAATGGTATATATGACGTAATATTGTTTCGTGTTAATATCAGGGAATAATGGAAATAATTGTTTAAAATAAATTATACAGTAAAAGTTACTGAAATTATTGGCTTCACCAAATACTGCTTATATGATATTCATTTAGGTACCTAATATTCAGAATTAATTACAAGCAATGTGTATGAAAATGAATGTTATACAAAGTGTCTTACTAATAACCTGTCATACTTCTGATATGTATTCTCATCAAAATAAGAAAACCGTTTGGTGTGAAACACTCACACGACTTTTCTTGCCAATGCAAATAATGAAAAATATAACCTAATGTTAGTAATAAAACATTAGAGATATACAAAAAAACTAACTTCAAAAAACATAACCTTATTTCAATCATGAGTGAATGATGCAAAATGAAAATCAACATTTGTTTGGCTTAAAAATAGGAAGATCACTCTTTCACGCTAAACTAGGTTCTGTAGAGAAAAATGCTCTGAATGAATGTTGTAGATCATTTAATTTCCTGTAAATTTAATTATATACACTTTTGTCGTAAAATGCATACTAAGGCTAAAATATGTAAAAAATACATTTTTTTATACATTTTTGTGAAAAAACAGAAAGTCGCTAATTACCGCTAAACTAAGCGTTATACAAAAAAACTTTAACAATAAAAGTTGCAGATTTTAAATTTTCTACTACTTTTATTATAAACGGTTGCGCGCAAAAATGCATATTAAAGCTGGAATCTTAAAATAAATTATTTTACGAGAAAACAGCCTGCCCAAGAATTTCAAGAGACATGGCGCCTACCCTATTTTGTAGAGCATAAAAAATTTAGTAAATGAGGAGATTTAAAAAAAAATCGTAGGAGCCATTTTGAGAAAATTGCAAACAAGTGAAAAATGAGACGAATAAACTAGGACTTCCGGTTGACCGATTTTAATGAAAATGTCGTGTTGGGTCCGATAGTAGTATCTAACTTATATTTTAAGTTTCAACTTCATACGACGTTCCGTTCTTGAGATATTTGTTCACACACATACACATATCAACTGCTAAAAACATGTTTTTGGTTTCAGGGGGTCTGAAAACTTGTATATTCGGTGAAACTCGATTTCGAAAATCGACATGAAAACAATACTTTCCTTCCTTTACATTCATATAGGTAAGAGAAAGTAAAAATTTGGATTAAGGATTCAAAAAAGTAGTATAACTATTATTATACTGTTATACTAATAAATAATCTTTATTAAAATGTACAAGGTAGGCTACAAGAAATTGTGCTTTATTTCTTACAGTTCACAATATTTTAACTTAAAAATTGATTCTGTAGAAAATGAGGGTAAAGCAACTTTGACCATTTTGTGTTGGGGTCTTCATTTTATTCTGGTTTCACTCGAACACTTTTAATTATGTTAAAGTAGGAATAAGCCACTTGTAATACCTGTAAAATTTAGAAAAGTACACATATATAAAAGAATAATAATTATTTATTCAAAGACAGATTCAGGAGGAAAGATAAAATGTGACGCTTTGCAGGAAAAGGGACCTTAAGATTGAACCTTAACCCACCCTGTTGGTCTAGAGGTAAAGTCGTCACCAAAATCAGCTGTTTATCAGCTGATTTTCGGAGACGAAGTTTCCTGGTTCAAATCCTAGAGGCCTTCGGGCCAGCCCAGTCAGTCAGCTGGTAGTAAATCGCTATTATTTGTTAAGTAACACCGGTTGGGCAAGCGACTTTGTATGGCGACCAGCTGACAGCCATCCATGAACAAACTCTACTGGGGGTCCCTGTTCAAACCCATGCCTTATTCACGTCAAAAAATACAGCAAAAGCAGCGATCAAATTGGGTAGTTGTCAAAAATGTACAGTTCCCGATAAATAAAAAGCTAAAAAAAAACAAAATCCTAGTAAAGGTAACTTCTATACGGATTTGAATGCTAGACAGCGGTTACTGGTGTACTTTGATGGTTGGGGTTCAATTAACCATACTCTCTCAGAAATGGTCGACCTGAGTCTGTACAAGACTACACCTCATATACACGTCATACACATCTCCTCATCTCATTGGGTCATGGGGTTGCTTATTGTTCAGAATTGAACAGATTGCAACGTACACATATTAGGAATTAAAAAAAAAAGATTGAACTATACAGCTGAGCGCTGGTTGTAATAAAACAATTTTCTGTCAAGTTTGCGCCAAAAATCTCAAATACGGACGCTTTCTCTCGACGGATTTTGGACAGCATGTTTCCAAGGCCTTTTAAAATACGAATTTCTTTTTAAAAAATCGATTTTCCACTGTGTTTTCTTTTTATGAAGGGTTTCATATTAAATGCTAATTCGTTAATTAAACATTGATTAAAGTATTTAAAAATGTAGTTGGCTTACAATTAATAACAGAATTCTAAATTAGTTTTTATTTTTTTAAAACTCCTAGTCGTTTTCATGGAAAACGAACGCAAAAATGTGTGACGTCATGTTTTTTTTCTTATGATATGTAGCCTTAGTTAGTTGAACGGGTTACTCATCAGACAGCGCAGAGAGCGGTACCGGATTTTACTACTCCCACTTCTTCCTCTAGCCTTTCCTCACAGTGTTTGTTAGCGAGAACTGTCACCTAGCACGTGCACTTATTTATTATGTTATGTTATTGTTCCGTTATTAGTTCACGTTGTAATTCGGTTTGTTCGATATGGCTCGATGTCGGCATTCGACAAAAGCAGGCAAAACAAGTAAAAAACTTCTTCTGTGCAGAAAACCCCTGAAAAGGAAAGGCACCCCTCTGAAGGAATATTGGGCATCAAAGAGTTAAGTCGACTTTTATTTACTGAAATCGTTTCAAACATAATTACTGTAGAAGTCTATAAAATAATATTATAATGGTAATTACTTTATAAAATAGCGTAATCTAAAAATTCTACGATACGTCAAAAATCATTCAAAACAATTTACTAAGTACGTAATAGACGATTTAGCGGAGAAAATAGGACACACACAGTGCTACGGCTTCCACCTTACCATTGCAACCTTAATCCGATTGAATTAGTTTGGAGTCAGGTGAAAGAATACGTAGCACAGAATAATAAAACGCACAATGAACGAAATCAAGGAATTGCTTAGTAGTGCCCTGAACGTGGTGTCCCCAATCAAGTGGCGAGAATGTGTTAACCATGTTATAAAACAAGAAAAGGAATTTCGCGAAATGGACAATTTTGTTGATATTCATATTGACAATTTAATAATAAATGTAAGCAATGAATCGCCATCCTCATCTTCATGCACAAATTCTGATTTTGAAGACGGATACTTAGACAATACGATGGACGGAATCGAATATTTATCAGACAACTGCCCAGAATAAAGTAAGTAAGTTTTAAAATTAGTAAACAATAATAATTTTATTCATAAATTAAGCATTTAAAATTATAAAAAAACATTAAAGTATTTAATTTTATTAAGCTAAAGAATTAACTACTCATAAGAGTATTAAGCACGTTTCGTTTTGCATACGCCTACTATTAAAATCATATAATACTTTTGGTGCGTACGGTTCTGGAGCTGTGACGTCATTCACTGTTTGTTTACTTCGCAATTGGTTCTTAAAATGAATTTGGTATAGTAAATCTAGAACTGACATCATATCAGTGGGCGTAAATTATCTTTTGTGTGCATAAATTATTGCAACTGCCGGTTGGATCAAATTGGCAGAAATTATTTATTTTCGTAAAATTAGTCAGCGAGTATGATTTTGCGCTACGAACATTTTATACTCAAGAGATGTCAAAAATTACGATTTTTAGATTTTTGCTTCTGCTGCTATCTGTATCTTTTAGAATGATTTAGTAAAATAATTAGTTAAATATTTTGTCAACAATAATAATAATAATCATTATTGCTAATGGAAATATAGAAAAACAAGTAACAGATGTGAATGTCCTCCGTGGTTTTGACATATATTCAGACCATTACTTAGTTGTTGGTAAGATTGTGTTATATACTAAGTGGAAGAAGGTCAACATAAAGGTAAAGACAATTAACAAAAATGAAGTTTTTAAAGTATACCTTTTGGAAGAAGATAGTGTCAAACATCTCTATCAACAGCGTATAAACTCCCACATTCAGAACACCCCAACTGCAGATAATATTGAGACTGAATGGAATAATATTAAAGATATCATCACAAAAGGTGCAAATAAAGCAATAGGTCGGAAAGTGAAATATAGAAGAAGAAAAGGTTTGAAAATATGGACAGAAGAAATAAAGGAAACTATTAATGACAAAAATGAAGCATACAAAAGATATTTAGGAAACCAGACACCGCTAAATAGGAATGAATACCATGTTCTTAGAAATAAAGCCTCAAAAGTTGTAAGGAAAGCTCATCAAGAATCATGGGATAAGTTTATATCCACTATTGAAAATGATGTACATGGAAGGCTTACAAAGTCATGAAAGTCTTCAATAAGGCGGAAATAGATACAATAAATGTCAATTGTATAGAAGCTAATGATTGGAACAAGCATTATAAAGAGCTTTGGTGTGAGAAAACAGAACCAGATAAAAGTGAGACTCTCTGTGAAAATTGCAGTGAAGATGTGATAACTATGGAAGAACTGTCAAATGCACTGAGAAATACCAAAAATCGTAAAGCTCCAGGTTTGAATGGGATAAATATGGAGCTGCTGAAATATGGAGGAATACTTTTACACCTCAGACTATTACATCTGTTTAATATGTGCTGGAAACAGCATCAGGTTCCCAAAGAATGGCTGCTTTTCAGGGTTATCTCATTATTTAAGAAAGGTAACAGAGCGGATCCTCAAAATTACAGAGGCATCAGCCTTCTAGACACCACATATAAAGTATATGCCAGGATAATCAACAATAGGTTGAAAGTAATCACTGAGACATTACTGTTGGAGGAACAAATGGGATTTCGTAAAGGTAGGTCATGCTCTGATGCAATTTTCACAATGAACCAAATCATTGCAAAAAGGCGAGAATACAACCTGGAAACTCACATGGCTTTCGTTGATTTCGCAAAGGCTTTTGACTCAGTTAATCGCAATCTATTATGGTGGGTTCTAGGATCAAGAGGATATCCCAAACATATCATTCAATCTCTACAGAGCCTATATGAGAATACGACCATTTGCCTGCAAGTTCATGAACAATTGACTTCTGCCATTCATAAAAACAAGGGAGTTCGACAAGGATGTTGTGTATCTCCGACATTATTTAATGTTGACGACATGCTACGCACATGGAAGATGCTTGTGGACTCAGGTATACAGCTTTCAAATCAAATATCGGTGAACTCGATTATGTACGCAGATGATCTCGTGATACTGCAGGAAAGTGAAGACGCCTTACAAAAAGCAGTATTTATGTTGGACAGAGTGGCTCAAAAATATAATTTACAAATTTCAACAATGAAAACAAAATCAATGGTTTTTAAAGAAAAAAACCCAGCAAGAACAAAAATAGAGCTGAATGGAAAGATAATAGAACAGGTAAAACATTTCAGCTACCTGGGAACTGATGTAACTTACGATAAAGATAAAGATGTATATGACAAAATGGTGAAATTCCAGAGGATATGTGGCAGCATACACAGAAACCTCAAAAACAGAACAAGGCAAGAAACTAGAATAAAATTTTATAATACAATAGCTATCCCAACATTACTTTATGGAAGTGAGAACTGGATCCATACAAGGAAAATTGATAGTAATGTTCAAGCAGCGGAGATGAGGTTTCTACGTAGTGTGTATGGATATTCCAGAGCAGATAGAATTAGAAATGAAGAAATCAGAAGAGCTTTGGGTGTCACACCCGTGCGTGAAAAAATTATCCACAATCGAAGACGCTGGTGCAGTCATTTAAATAGAATGGAACCAGGAAGACTACCGCTTGAAATTATGAATTACAAGCCAATAGGAAAACGGGATATAGGGAGACCGAGGAAAAGATGGGTATCGGAACAGGTTTAATCCAGCCTAATCCTTGAACTGAAGATGATGAAGATGATGATGATTTTGTCAACAGAATACGTATAATGTCATTTTCTAAACCCAATTAACCACGGAGAAAAGTGACTTAAGAGGAGACTGTAATGATAGTTTTAACTGAAAATTTTGATTTTAGGTTTTTTATGTTTTTTAATAGTTTAGACCTAGATCTACCACAAAAACATTAAATTACGACAAAAAAATTATTTTAATGAAAACAATTGAAGTTTTTATCAGGTTTATCCTAAAAAATTAACATGTCAAAAACAATTAATATTTTTCATATTTTTACATATTGCTTGTTTTAGTGGAAACCGAATTTAGTTTTTTTTAAATATCTGTTTCACTATTTTTAATATTCTCCACTTTTAGTGCAGCTTTCTAACCAACTGTTGATGGGAAATTAAACTTTTTTGTGTAGTACATTTTGTTTTTTATGTGTGCCTGTTCCCGTAAATTAAAATTTTTAACACAAGTACGTTTTCCTCAGAAACTATTTAACCTACCAGGCTGAAATTTTTACCAGTTAAGTATCATGTACATGCACATTCACCGACATTGTTTTTACTATCTCAGGTGCTCAAAAAATTAGTAATTTATGTTAAAAACATGAAAAAATTGTAAAATTTTTATGTTATTCGTTATTCTTTAAAAAACTTTATGGTCAAATAGATTAAATTAAAAAAATGTCAGTAGCTTGAACCACCCAACAACTCTACAAGTGTGTTGTCTTAGGTTTCATTTTTCTATCTTTTACCAATCCTATGAAAAATGTACCTAAAATAGCAAATTTAACAGTGGCAGGGTACAAAGTACAGTCTTTCCTTAAGTCGCTTATATGAGTTATACATGGCCGACTTTAGGTACAATTTTGCAGGACACTTCAAACAGTTAGCAAACAGCTTATAACGTTTACCTATACATATATATTTAATTTTTCACTTTTTTATACTTTTTTCTACAATTTCAGATTACGTTAGTACACATTTTCTGTACATACATCTGGAACCACAATATGTGGTTCCAGATGTATGTATGTGTGTAAAAGTATGTTTGTTTGTACGCAATGTTGTTTACGTAGTGCGTTCAGTCATCAAAGTTATTATTATTTTAGAAAACGTCGAAGGAAGAAATTAATTTAAAAATACGAGATGTGGCTGTTAAATAACGAGACTGACATTGTAAAAAATTTATTTTTATTTTATACATAATCACTTACTGTCACCTTCAATATACACTCCTTCTCTATCCCTAAAACGCTCCATGTGAATTTTCCATGTTTGAAAACAGAGCTGGAAGTCATCTTCTGTCAGCTCCTTCAGGACACGTGCCGCTTTCTCTTTTACAGCTTCCACAGACTCAAGTCTTGTCCCTTGTAATGCAGATTTCACCTTAGGGAACAGGTAGAAGTCACATGGTGCAAGATCTGGGGAAGAAGGTGGATGTTCTAATACTGAAATGCTGTACTTGGTTAGGAACCTCTTGACAGATAACGCGGAATGAGCTGGTGCATTGTCTTGGTGGAGAACCCATGATTTGTCCTTCCACATTTCGGGGCGTTTTTCCTTACTCTTTGACGTAGTTTAGTAAGTACCTCAAGGTAGTAATATTGGTTAATTGTTTGACCTTCAGGAACCCAGTGAAGGTACACAATCCCATGGATATAAAAAAAACAATCATCCTTGCTTTAAATTTTGACTTGCTCATTCGAGCTTTTTTGGCTATCGGTGAAGTTCGGCTCTTCCAGGGCATGGATTGGCTCTTCGTTTCCGGATCATAAGTACTACGTTTCATCACATGTTATATTATCTTCTACCTGTTCTCTAAGGTGAAATCTGCATTAAAATGGACAAGATTTGAGTCTGTGGAAGCTGTAAAAGAGAAAGTGGCACGTGTCCTGAAGGAGCTGACAGAAGATGACTCCAGCACTGTTTCCAACAATGGAAAATTCGCATGGACCGTTGTAGGGATAGAGGAGTGTATATTGAAGGTGACAATAAGTGATTATGTATAAAATAAAAATAAAATTTTTTTACAACGGCAGTCACACCAAATATTTTTAAAGCTTAATTTTTTAAACTTAATTTTGTTTTTGTATCTACTTACACTCAAATAATGTCGGTAGTTTAAAGTGAATAAATGTTTTGGTCGTATTTCAGTTGGTTTCATCGCAAATGTAATCATTAGACATAAGGATTTTTTAAACCATATCTGTTTATCATCCCATGATAACGTTGTCAATTCTTCCAAAAGCTTTTCTCCCTTAAAATTAACTAACATATTAATTTTTTTTCATACAAAACATAATTCTTTGATGCATTTGTTAAAATACTAAAAAAAAACTCGTGCAATGTGAATACTTTTTTTGTGATCAGTCTCTCGACTGATTTGATGCAGTTCTCCAAGCTGTTCTATCTTGCTTAAGTCGTTTCATATCTACAAACCTGTAACACCCTACATCTTTTGTAATTTGCTTTATATATGCTAACTTTTGCCTCCTCCAACAATTCACTCCCACAATATTACCCTATATTTTTGATAGACCAATAACTGGCTGTCTTAAGATATGCCCCACTAGCCTATTCGTTCTTCTAGTAAGAAGCTTCCATATATTTCTTTTTACATCCACTCGCCTAAGAACCTCTAAATTACTTATTTTGTCCACCCACCTAATCTTTAACATTTTCCTATAACACCACATTTCAAAAGCTTCTATCCTCTTCTTTTCTACAGCCCCTATCACCCACGTGTGAATACTCTATTAAAACTGAAATAGATAAAAATCAAGTGCATATTTACATGTTCATATTCATATTCATATTTATATGTATTCTTTTAACATCCTCTCGCCTAAGAACCTCTAAATTACTTATTTTGTCCACCCACCTAATCTTTAACATTTTCCTATAACACCACATTTCAAAAGCTTTTATTCTCTTCCTTTCTACAGCCCCTATCACTCACATGTGAATACTTTATTTAAACTGAACTAGACAAAAATCAAGTGCATATTTGTATGTGTGACAAAATAAAATATCAGTAAATACGCAAGTAAGCTACGATGATAAGTTTCAGATATCTTCCACGAAATCAACATTTATAACTTCTTTTGTAATGAATTATTATTTTTAAAATACTGTAGTGTGGTGTCTTATTAATTTTAAAGCTCTTTGCATGAATTCCATTGAAATCACTAATTTTGATTTTGAAAGAGTTTTTCCTTGTCTCTGGGCCCCTCTCCTCCTCCTCTACCACCTTTTATTCCCTCTCCACCACCTTTTCATCTCCTCCTTCTCCTCCTCTTCCTCCTCCTCCTCAGAACTCATGCTGAACTAATTCTTCATCAACAGTTTTTTTGACACCTGGTTAAAAAAGGGGATTTTTATATCAATAAGAAAGTGATTCTGGCCATAACAGACAGGTGGAGTGTCAGATTATTTACACTGAATCTGTTCATTGCAGGGCTAAAATAAATAGTTCTGTTTCTTATCACTTGGTCAGCCAATTAAATAACTGAATCATTTAAGAACAGAAGAGGTAGAGGTGTAAAGACACTAGTCAAAGTTACCTCCTCTGAAAGTAATGAATTACACTACTCAGCCAGACCCTGTGGTGAATGAAGTGAAGGTGTCATTTGCAGAGTGGAAATAATGTGCTTTTTAGAGAGCTTGGCATGCTGATAAGCGTACTTTTCCACTCAGAGAGGAAGGCAATAGTAAACGATCTCACTCCTCGTTTTACTTAGTAAAACCTCTATAGGTTGAAACCAGCCTCTTGGCTGATGACCTGAACACAAGAAAGTGATGCAGACATATGAAAAGTTATTACCGAGTTTGAAAGAAAGGCTATATCTCAATTGAAAACTTTGTACGTTAAGAGAAATTTTAAAGGAAATTGGGTTTAAGGGGAAAAAGTGTCAGTCACAGCGAAATATATTAATTGAAAGGCAACATGTAGTTAACAACGGTGAAATTGCACGGTAATAAAATATAACGTCTCACTGTTGATGTTGGCAGTACTGTCAGATTTCTGTTCCCTTCCTGACAGCCCATCCAAACACAAAAGCTATTCTCGTGAATCACTATGTATAGAGAATGGCTACCGGTGTTTTTTGATGGTTTAGGTTCAATTAACCACACTCTCTCAGAAATAGTCAGAAATGTGATTCTTTACAAGACTACACCTCATTTACAAGTCGTACTATCGCCGACAACACGTGGCCAAACCTCGCCTTGCAGGATGGGTGGCCCTGAAAATTGCCGTTGTAGGTGACCGGACGCGTCGAGCCGGCTGGTGTAGCGTGGTGTCCGAAGGGTGACGGCTCGGCTATCAGGTTTAGGCCTAGCCTTCTCTCAGCGGCAGTTGGGTCCCCTACTGCAGCGTGACAGTGGTGGCTCCCAGAGCCCCGCAGTATCGGGTCGGCGTAGGCCGTCGGCCGATAGTGTGGTCAAGGCGGTTCCCTCCGGGCCTGCGCTGGACTCACTGTTCACCGTGGTGCCCAGCGGGCACACACGGGCTTTCTTCGGCTGACCGGTACAGGAATGGGACGTCCGCCACCGGTAGCGTCGACCAGGGATGGCTGCGTCCGGTCTCGGCTGGGCTGTTCTTCCTCTTCTACTGGTGTTCCTTCCTGGTCGGGGGCTGGATAGTGAGTGGCTCTCGCTGTTCAGTACAGCTGGTTTTATACCCCTCCAGTGAGCCCACTTCAAGTCGAAGGGGTGCATTGCTTGCTGCTCGTTGGAAGCGCTCCCCGTAGCAGGCTCCGGGACCGTCCGTAGGCGACAATATTAATGTGGCAGTCGGTGACAGTACATCATGTCATCCTCATCGCACTGGGTCATGGAGTTGCTTATTGTTAAAAAAAATCAACAGATTATAACACATATTGGAGATTAACACAAAAAAAGTGGTTGTAAAAGTCAAGAAACTTTTTGTATAGGTAGAAGGAATAAATAAAAAATAATATACCAAATTAGATCAATTCACCTTATACAAAGTAAACAATGTACAAAGATAAATATTGCGTACCTCATTGGAAAAAATTTGAGCTGAATAGTAATAGGCGAATGTAACCATTGATGATGACATTAGTAAAAGAATACTCCTCCATACGGAGGAGTATTCGGTGTTATATGTCTGCAAGCACATAATGATGACATAATAATGATAATTATTACATGCAGCTTACCATATTAGATTTTATAAAACATTAGCAGTGTCAACCCTACTCTATGGCAGTTGCACTTGGGTGCTGTTAAAGCGAGAGGAGAGTAGATTGCAAGCATTTGAAATGAAATTTCTTCGACATACGTATGGATGTAGTAGAGAAGACCGTTACAGGAATACCGAGATAAGGAAAGATCTCAGCATCTTCTCTATGAACTACAAGATACGAGGGTCATTCGTAATGTAAGATCCGTTTTTGTATAAAAAATTAATCACAACAGATTAGATCAAAAACCTTGTTTTATTTAATTCTTGACGTCTTAATCTATTTTTCTACATAGTTTCCATTTTTTTAAACATTTATCATAACGTTCTACAAGCTTTTGAATACCAGTTTCGTAGAACTCTGCCGCCTGCGAATATAACCAGTCATGAACAGCTTCTTTCACCTCGTCATCAGAGTTGAAGCGCTTACCGCCGAGGAACTTCTACTGTTCTACTCACGTTCGAGAATTCCAGTGCTAATGAAATTGTGATTCGCCGATTTTCACGAATCTTTTCTTCAATGGCTTTGACCAAATCTTCCGTGATCACTGATGGTCGGCCAGATCGCGGTTCATCATGGACATTGTCCCTTCCCTCCTTGAAAGCTCTCACCCACTTGCGCACTTTACTGTCACTCATTGCATTAGGGCCATACACTTCACTTATTTGTCGATGAATATCTACTGCACAAACGTTCCTTGCTGTTAAAAAACGAATCACTGACCGTATTTCGCAGTCGGCGGGATGATCAATTGTCTTAAACGTCTTAAAGATGCACAGTAAACAGCACACAACAAAGATACTACTGCAAATGGCGTCGTTTCGTACGCAAGCCATGCTGGGAGTCGTCGCGCATGCGCATTGCGCTGTTTGCTCGCCATGTGGCTAGTTACCGCGATTCGGACTTTACTTTACGAATGACCCTCGTATCTCAGAACAGAATACAGTGGTTAGAGCATGTAAACAGAATGCGGGAAAATAGGATACCTAAGCAGACACTGAGCTATATACCGAATGGCAGGAGAGAACGAGGACACCCGAGAAAGAGATGGGCAGATTTGAGAGTTCCGGAACAGGCAGAGATGCCTAATCCTTAAAAGGCAAAAGAAGAAGAAGCTTACCATCAGACCCTGAAGTGAATGAAGTGAAGGTGTCATTTAGAATGGTGAGTAAATGGTTTACAAAGGGCCTGGCAAGCTGACAAGCATACTTTTCCGCTCATTGCAGAAGACAACCTTAAACCACCTACTCCTCATTTCACTGAGAGGTTCAACTCACCTCTGGAATGGTTTCAACCTCAAACCACGTTACTCCTCATTTTACAGAAGAGTCAGAGTTTTTTCACAGAGCAATGAATTTCATTATACAGCCAGACCCTGTGGTGAATGAAGTGAAGGTGTCACTTACAGGCTAGAGTTTAGATACTTTTCAGAGGGTCTAGCATGCTGATAAGTATACTTTTCCACTCAGTGAGGATAGCATTGGTAAACCACCTCATTCCTTGATTTACTTAGAAGTTAAAATAACCTTTGGGGGTGATTCAAACGTCACTCTCCATCACACCTCTCCTTGTTTTACAGAAGAGGTAGAGGTGTAAAGCACTATTCATTGGTATTTACTCTGAGAGTTATGAATTTCATTATACAGCCAAACCCTGTGGTGAATGAAGTGAAGGTGTCACTTACAGGCCGGAGATTAGATACTTTTCAGAGGGCCTAGCATGCCGATAAGTATACTTTTCCACTCAGTTACGATGGCATTGGTAAACCACACCACCTCTAGAGGTTATTTGAATCTCACTCTCCATGACACCACTCCTCGTTTTACAGAAGAGGTAGAGGTGTATAAGTCACTATTCATAGTTACCTCCTCTGAGAGTAATGAATTTCATTATACAGCCAGACCCTGTGGTGAATGAAGTGAAGGTGCCATTCGCAGAGTGGGTAGTAAATACTTGTCAGAGGGCTTGGCATTCTAATTAACATAATTTTCTACTTAGTGAGGAAGACAATTGTGAACCACCCCACTCCTCGTTTTACTTAGTAAAACCTCAAGAGAACTAGTTCTTAACTTTTTTGGTCATGGCACACAATCTTGTGTAGAGATTTCCCGGGCACACTAACCTACTCGTTAAAAAGAAAAGAGTACCAGTTCATACCCTGATTTTTCAACCACTACTTGTGCAAGATGGGCTTTTCGACACGAACAAACAAAAAGAAGAAGCGCAAGAAACTTTCCTCAGTTGAACAAGAAATCCATATATGTTTGTCTTGAAACCCACCTCGAATTGATTTTTTATGTAAGAAGCGACAAGCTCAAGTTTCTAATTAATAAACTCTAACTAATCTATTGTTGTAAGTAGTAAGCCAAGAAATCCCCAACAAAATAAGTTAAAGTTCTTATGATTATTTTCTTGTAATTAAAAAAACTTGAGTGAAATTAATTCATTTTTACTTTCTCTTGCCTATATGAATAAATTGGAAGGAAAGTATTGTTTTCATATCAATTTTTCGAAATCGAGTTTTCACCGGATCTACACGTTTCCAGACCCCCTGAACCCAAAAAAAATGTTTTTAGCGATTGGTCTGTGTGTGTGTGTGTGTGTGTATATATATATATATATATATATATATATATATATATATGTGTGTGTGTGTGTGTGTGTGTGTGTGTGTGTGTGTGTGTGCGTGTGTGTGTGTGTGTGTGTGTGTGTGTGTGTGTGTGTTTTGTGGGTGATGTGAACAGAATATCTCAAGAACGGAACACCGTACGAGCTTGAAACTTGAAACTTAAGTTAGATACCACTGCCGGACCCGAAACAAACAATTTCATCAAAATCGGTCAACCAGAAGTAGTAGTTATTCGTGTCATTTTTCACTTTTTTACCATTTTCTCAAAAACGGCTCCTACAATATTTTTAAAAATCGCCACATTTACTACATTTTTTAATGCTATACAAGATAGGGTAGGCGCCATGATTACTGAAATTTTTGGGACGTTGTTTTCTCGTAAAAACATTGTTTTTTAAGATTGCTGCTTTAATTGCATTTAAGCGCAAAAAAGTATATAACAAAAGTTTTAGAGAATTTATAAACCTACAACTTTTATTTTAAACAGTTTTTTTATAACGCTTAGTTGAGCGGTAATTAGCGATTTCTGTTTTTTCTCACGAAAACGTGTAAAAAATCGATGTTTTAAGATTTCAGCTTTAGCATGCATTTTACGACAAAAGTGTATATAATCAAATGTATAGGAAATTAAAACGATCTAAAACTTCTATTTAAATCGTTTGTCTTTTCAGAACCTATTTTAGCGTGAAAGAGTGATTTTCCGTATTTTTAAATCAAAATCATGATTAAAATTAGGTTATGTTTATTGAGGTTAGTTTTTTTTGTCTATTTTTAATGTTTTATTGCTAATGTTAGTATATACTGTTCATTATTTGCATTGGCAAGAGAAAGTCATCTGAGTGTTTCACACCAGATTTTTTTATCACAAATATCACAAGTCTCAAAGTCTCTAGAGTTTCAACTCATCCTTGCGGCTGATGATCTATAAAAACGATCCAAAAAACGTGTTGGTTAACCAGTTAAATAAATTACTATCTAGAAATACCTCAACAAAAATATACAAGGAAATTCCGAAATGTACACAAGTTCCTTGCATCCCATATATTAGAAATGATGATAATGCTTCAGTAACTTCTCGGACAGATCTGGAATTTAAAAAAATCTAAGTTGTTCCATTCAGAAATATGTTCTTCAGGGATGTCAACAGAAATAAGGTAATATTCTATGTTATTTTTTTGAATAAAATATAAAAATTAACAAAAACAAAACATTGAATGGTTTACCTTGAAATACGTTTTACTTTCGTTTGTCCTTTTAGAATGTCCACTATTTCTAAAGTTATCCCTAAGAACTGCGAGGTGTGGCTATTGAATAACGAAACTGACGTAAAAATTTTATTTTTATTTTATACATAATCACTTAGTGTCACCTTCAATATACACTCCTTCTCTATCCCTACAACGCTCCATTCGAATTTTCCATTGATGGAAACAGTGCTGGAAGTCATCTTCTGTCAGCTTCTTCAGGACACGTGCCGCTTTCTCTTTTACAGCTTCCACAGACTCAAATCTTGTCCCTTTAAATGCAGATTTCACCTTAGAGAACAGGTGAAATATAATAACTGGTGATAAAGCGTGGTTTTGTAATTTCGATGCGGAAACGAAGCGCCAATCTATGTCCTGTAAGAGCCAAACTTCACCGAGAGCCAAAAAAGCTCGAATGAGCAATTCAAAATTTAAAGCCATGATGATGGGTTTTTTTTTATATCCATGGGATTGTGTACTTTCACAGGGTTCCTGAAGGTCAAACAAAAATCAATATTACTACCTTGACGTACTTTATAAACTACGTAAAAGAGTAAGGAAAAACGTCCCGAAATGTGGGAGGACAAATCATGGATTCTCCACCAAGACAATGCGCCAGCTCATTCCGCGTTGTCTGTCAAGAAGTTTCTAGCCAAGTACAGCATCTCAGTATTAGAACATCCACCTTATTCACCAGATCTTGCACCATGTGACTTCTACCTGTTCCCTAAGGTGAAATCTGCATTAAAAGGGACAAGATTTGAGTCTGTGGAAGTTTTAATAGAGAAAGCGGCACGTTTCCTGAAGGAGCTGACAGAAGATGACTTACATAACTGTTTCCAACAATGGAAAATTCGCATGGATCGTTGTAAGGATAGAGAAGGAGTGTATATTGAAGGTGACAATAAGGCCGGGCGCAAGTTGAGACGCAGCTCCGTGACGTGAGGTGAGGTGACTCACCATCAGTTTCTGTGAATCAAAGAAATAGATACAACAGCGAATGTTGAGACGTGACCGGTAGTGACGCAGGAACTGCGCTCCGTGCGCCTGCGAAGGTTTGTGGTTGTACCGCAGTTTTCACTAGTGACTACGGTCAGCTCGTGTTTGTTTTACGTTACAAATCTTGTACGTAGGCTCGTGTTTGTTTTAAACTGTCTTTAGTTTTAACCGTGTTTCGTGTTTAGTTATATTGTATTTAGTTATATCGTATTTAGTTTAACGATGGAGGAAAATATTATCGAGGCAGTTCGAGAGAGGCCAGTGTTGTATGACACCTCAAATCAGGATTATTTGAAAACAAAAATGAAATCGGAGATTTGGGAGATTTGGTTACACGGTAATAATTCTTAAATTTTTCATTGGTAAATTCATCCTTAAGGACGAATTCTCCGTGGCTCTTTCGTTTTTTCAAATAGCTGCTCATTAGAAACTTTTTATCAAGTAATTTTGCAACTAATTCATCTTAATGAATTAATTCAATTAATTAATTAATAATAATAATAATTAATAATAATTAATTCAATTAATTAATGAATTCATCGTAATGAATTAATATACATGGCAGTCGGCGCGTACATTTTACACAACGTACAGACACGCAGTGACAATAGAACTGCGCCTCAACTTTCGCTCTCCCTGCGCGCAGTTGGCTGTGCCCTGCGACACCCTGCGTTACCCTGCGTCACCCTGCGTCTCAACTTGCGCCCGGCCTAAGTGATTATGTATAGAATAAAAATAAAATTTTTTTACAACGTCAGTCTCGTTATTTAATAGCCACATCTCGTACATCAAACTTTTCAAGCGAATCAAATTATTTCTTTAAAGCGTATTCCGTGTAAAAATAATTTTTTATCGCTTTTGTATGCTTAGAAATTTCTACAACTGTAGAAGAAATCAGGGAGTTTAAAGAACAAGTAGAAAAAGCAAGACTACAAATTTCCTTCGAGTAAACTAAATACATAACTAATATCAATACAGGGTCGCGTCTCTTGAAGACACAATAAGGAAACATTGAGAAACTAAAATGGAGGATTTATTTATTTATTTCCTTTAATACTCCTCCGAAAGAGCAAAGCCCGTGCTGGGAGGAGGATTATTCTACTTACAAAAAATATATAGCACAAAAAAAACTGCAATACAACAATAATAGCACTAATAAAAAAGAGGAAATAATCGTTAATACCAATACATCACTCATTACATAAAATAATAAGTTACACAAACGAGAAAATGAACAAATAACATTAAAAAACACGTCAGTATAAAAAAACAGAATAAAAATGTAAATAAAAATTAAAACTTATGATAAAAAAACTAAAATATTAATAAATGAAAATACAAACATCAGCAAAGTTATGAAATAGCATTAATAAAATATGACAAAAAAACTTCTACCAATTTACTTTACACTATTTTAGAGAAAAAAAAGAAAACAAAATTTAACCTTAACTACCTCCCTTAAATTTAACTATTTCTTCATACACAAATACAACACATAATACATAATATTACTGCAATATCAGAAACAAAAAAAGCTATTATAAATATACATATTATCTAACTATAACTACTACTAGTATGTGACTAATATTTCAGTGAGCCAATAAAACCCGCCTAACCCTAGTGGCGAAGAGAAATCAAAGACTCCAAGTGAGAGTTCTGCCACAGCTGAATTAGAAATCTTTTGATCAAGAGTTTGAAATTCTTAACACGAGACCTGTCTCTAACGTACTCCGGAAGCAAGTTGTAAATCTTAGGTGCCAGGAAGTCGAAATGTTTCTGTCCTGCAGTTGTATTTTTCTTAACTTCCTGTAAAGGCCAGCGGCTGCTCTTCTGGTTGCGTTCTGCCCCGATAAGGGAGTGAAATCGTTAGTTTTAATTAGATGAAGAATTGCAGACTTAATGTACAACTTTCCAATGTCCAAGATAGAAAGCTGTTCAAAAAGAGGCTGAGACGGATGCAAGGAGTCCTTTTTCATTATTGTTCTCATAATTTTTTTTGTACGACAATTAACGACCCAATGTTGTTATTAAAAGCAGCTCTTCATCCAATACCACGAATTTTTTATACCACGAAACCTTTGAATAGCTTTTGCATGTTGTTAAGAGCTGTAAAACAGACGTTGCGGTCACAGCGCTACATGCAGTACAGTATGGCTCGTGCTAAACTAAGGGGTTTTGTAAATACTGATGTGCGTGATGCAGCACAAGGTTGTTAACGTATACCTACGTGACTACGTGATGGGAAAGACGAGGAACGGAACGTTCGGCTGCTAGTACGCATGTCTGTTCCACGGTTCTCAGCAAAATGCACGAGTTCTACAATAAATCTAACTTAGTGAACACTTTAGTTTACTTCTTTTCCGTATGTGCCGTGCTATTACATATTTTTTTTTATCTGAGGCGGTGAGAAAAACTCATATTCACTCCCTTACGATGGGGGAAGAAGTGTTGGACTCAATTGAGGCGTCCTCGTCCAGCCCCAAGGAGGCCGCAACCGCCTACCAACCGAAAACCCGCCGCCTGGCCACTTGTTCCGACATCAGTAAACAACCCCAACCTCCCTCAGAATCGCTTATATAATACTACAAGGGAAATGTCGGGTTAAAAATTTTACACACTTTCAGCGTGGCGTGGAAGGGAACCTTAGCCTAATTCCCCTCTCGCTGTCACTGACCAACATTCACTCTCTCACTTTCATTCATCTCTTTCATCACTAGCTCAGGAAATTAGTGTGACTATCTTAACTATTGAGATCGGGACAGGATTGGTTCACTGTGGGAGAGAGCGATCCCGCTGATCTCCATATGTCTCCTCCCTCCGCAGTCTCCCGACCACACTCTACGCAAACTGAGCGACCAACTTCCATCTCTCCTCATCCCGCAGCATCGCTGGCCCACTGTGCAATGCCTATCTTCTCAGATGTCTCCATTCTGCTATTTCATATTACTACATTGTTTTATAAGCTGGACGATAACAGTGTTATTTTAATAACAGGTTATAGAATCCTGTTATCGAGGAGGCTGTTATTTTGAGAAAAAAAAGTTATCAAAAAATAGCTTTTTCTCCCATCACTACTCTCTAGGACTCTGGAGGATAGAGACTGGAAATACAGAGATCTGTGGCTGTTCGGGTGCGTGAGACGGAGTTGTAAGTAAACTCATTAAAAAAAATATAACATTTTCTTACCTTATAACCTCTTGGTGATGTCGAATTATATTCTTTAAAAAATTCTTCATGGTATAATCATTATAAAATATTTTAGTGATCTCATCATCTTGAATTACATCGTTATCAATATTGAAATTATATTCAATATTTTTTGATTCATCTGTGTTAAATAAGTTAATAAAAGAACATAAAATTTTCACTTCAATACATAATTTTATCAAAACGCAAGCCATTATCCAAAACCATATAATAAGTACAGTATACACAATACCGAGTGCAACAGCTTGTGTAAGACTTAAAAATAAATATATAAATATATTATCAATATCATAAAATTGTAAAAGAGGTGTTTTTAAATTAACATGAAGATTTATTTTATAAAATGAGATATAATATAATAAAAATGTAATTGTATTTCGTAATATTGGTAATACAGAATCAAATAACCAATACGCCATGGCACTTTTATACATCATTTCTTTTAATGATATAATTTTATTTATGGCTTCCTGTTTAATATTTTTTATTATTACATTATTTATTTTATTATTTACATTATATAATGGCTTTTCCATTGTGTTATATATTGTTAATATACTATTTTTATAAAAATATATATTCAACAATATGAATAAACTGAAACAATACTGGTTTATTTCCAATAAAGATTGAATTCTTCCATCTAATTGAGCCCATACAATATTGTTCACAATTAAACTATGAATTAAACCCATCATATTTAATATTATGTAGATTTTATATGCAAAAGTTAATTGTATTTCTGTTCCTTTATCTTTGTTAGTGTTTACTGATACACCAATTCCATAACACATATATCTAAATATTTCATTAAACAATTTATCTTCATCAGATATCTCATTAGATAATATTTTACTATCTTTTTCATATTGTTTTTTATCTGCATTTTCTATAGTATTATTATTATTATTTATTATATTATTAAATTTTTTCCTTGAGAACATAAGTAACATTTTATTAAGTATTTTATCTAAGTTTATTTTTTTATAATACAAAATTTTATCAACAATAGTCAAATAATCTCTTTTATAATACTATTATAATTTTATTTTATTAATTACTTTAAAAATTTAAAACATTTTCAAAATACATATTTTAGTATAAATATTTCCAAAGTAAAATAATAAATAATCAATAATGTATTCTAAAATATTTTTTAAGGAATTTATAAATATATCCTATATATTTTGTAAAATTGTTATAAAATATATAAATTTTCAGAAAGTTTTAGTTTATATAGAAGAAGAAATTTATAATTAATATCGATGTTGAATTCCACTCATTTTGTCAATAGGGAATTGCAACGTTAGAACTTATGTAGAGTTGTAATAAAGTAATATCATACATGCTTATTATACGTTTAATAATAGAAATAATCATTCTAAACAAAATTACAAAAAAAAGTAAAAGTAAAAGTAAAAGTAAAAGTAAAAGTAAAAGTAAAAGTAAAAGTAAAAGGTCAGTACTTGAAATTATTGGTTTCACAAAATACAGTTGTTTAATTCTATATTCACTTAAAATTATTCAAAATTAATTACACATCATTGTGTATAGAAATGAAACGTGTGATTACGAATAAGAATATTGAATAAATAATTTTAAAAAAATCTGGTGTGAAACACTCAAACAACTTTTTCTTGCCAATGAATATAATGAACAATATAACCTTACATTAGAAATAAACAATAAAACTAACCTCAAAAAACATAACTATATTAATCATGAGTGAATGATGCAAAATTAAAATCGACCTTACTTTGGCTTAATAATATGGAAAATACCGTTTTCACGCTAAACTAGACTCTGTAGAGAAAAATGCTTTAAGTTGTGGATCTTTTAATTTTTTATAAATTTTATTTTACACTTTTGTCGTAATATACATACTAAGGCCGAAATCTTAAAAAAATCCTTTTTTTCAGATTTCATGAAAAAAAACAGGAAATCACTAATTACCGCTAAACGAAGCGTTTTAAAAACATATTTGTAATAAAAGTTGTAATTTTTAAAATTTGTTTCAACTTTAATTAGATACAAGTTGTAGACAACTACTATTTAAATTTTTGTAAGTTGTAGACAATTTAAGAACCTGCAACTTTTATTCTAAACATTTTTTTGTATAACGCTTAGTTCAGCGGTAATTAGTGACTTTCGGTTATTTTTCATGAAAGTCTGTAAAAGATGGAGTTTTTTAAGGTTTCAGCCTTAGTGTATGCATATTACGACAAACGTGTATATAATAAAATTTGTAGGAATTAAAAGATCTGCAACTATTATTGTAAGCGTTTTTCCTCTACAGAGCCTAGTTTAGCGTGCAAGAGTGATTTTCCGTCAACTAAAGTTGGTTTTCATTTTGCATCATTCACTCATAATAAAAATTAGATTATGTTTTATGAGGTTAGTTTTTTGGTTATTTCTAATGTTTTATTTCAAATGTTAGGATCTACATTGTTCATTATTTTCATTGGCAAGAGAAAGTCGTGTGAGTGTTTTACACCAGATTTTTTGTTTATTTAATTTTACTGGATTTTTCAAGTAAGTTTTTTTTGGGTTTAACGTGCGACTCTTCTGCAATTACTGCTAATGCAGACGGTGAAGGAAGAAATTATTTTTTTGAACCGTCTGAAAATATGCCATGCCTAAATGGGATTCGAACCCAAGACCGCATGATGAGAGGCGAGCACGTTACCAACTACGCCAATGCGGGCGGCATCTTTTGATAAGGTTTTATGTTTTTTAAATTAAAACCTTTACTAGGGTTTGAACCAGGAAACTTCGTCTCGGAAAATCAGCTGTTAAACAGCTGACTCGCGGCGACTTTACTTTTAGACCAGCCCGGCGGGTATTTTAATAAGTAAATTTATTTATATTCATATTTATTATATTTTGTTTAGCTATTTAACAGCTGATTTCGGAGACGTTCAAATCCTAGTAAAGGTAGTTACTTTTATAAGAATTTGAATACTAGACAGCCGTTACCGGTGTACTTTGATGGTTGGGGTTAAATTAACCATACTCTCTCTAATTCCCCCACCCCATTTTTTACAGTTTGTGTTAGTTTCTTATTGGCCTATGTTACATCACATCATTCTTTTCAGAATTAAATTCTCTGCAAGTTTTGGTATAAATTTTACATGTTTGTTACTAAACAAAGTTAATAAAGGGTGTCTCACGAGTAACCCGACAACCTTCTTAGGTGGTTTCCTCTCGTCAAAATAATGAAAAAAGTTTATATAAACATGGGCTCAAAAACGCTTCGT
The DNA here is from genome assembly GCA_035578175.1 of Catonia carolina. Lineage (NCBI taxonomy): Eukaryota > Metazoa > Arthropoda > Insecta > Hemiptera > Achilidae > Catonia > Catonia carolina. The sequence continues at coordinate 10,438,422 of JAQMRL010000014.1, read as the reverse complement.
TACCGAGTTACGGCTAGCGAAATATTTCGCCCTAGGTTCAGAACATACGCTTAAATAAAGTCATCCTAGAGGTCTAAGAACCCAATTTTACGAATAGATTTGATGGTTTCTTATGTATTTTGACCCAAAAAATTGAATAATATAAGTTCCAGAACCATATCTCCAGTAGTTTTTGTAATATCCAATGAAAAACGGACAAATCTGTGCATAAAAATACGTTTTTTTAGGTTTGAAGAACAATAACTGTGTTAAATGGCTAATAAATGTGTAAATTTATTTAGCAAAACTTGTAGAGATTTTAATTCTGAAGAGAATGATGTAAAATAGGCCAATAATAAACAAACACAAGTTTAACAAATTTGTGTTTAATTAAATCAACACATACGAAAAATAAGACAGAAAATTTATTTGCCGTTTATTTGCGAATACAACATTCAGTCGTTTAAATAATTACAAAAATTTACATTATAAAACATTGTAGGTTGAGAAACAAGATTTTAAAAATGCAGCGTCAATTGAATTGATTTTAGTTTCTTGAAAATCGAGAGTTGGCAACACTGCTGCAAAAACAATTGAATCCTAGGTATTGTACAGCCGTCCGATAATACAGAGTTGTCGCAGTAACTATTCTGTCACCTTTGGTTTGTGCAGTGTATGTGTATTATTGTATTATTAGTACTTCATTCGTGTTTTTTAACGATAAGATGCCATTCGAATTTCCAAATGACGAGTACGCAGATATTGTTCTCGTGTATGGTTTTGCCAATGGAAATAGTCGGGCCGCTAAACGTGAATATGAAAGATGATTTCCAAATAGAAGAACACCTACTCACGAAACATTTGCATCGGTTTTCAATAACTTACGAACAAATAGATCTTTTCCTACCGTTTCTTGTTCGCGTGAACGTCCTGTAATACAGCTTGTACGCGAACAAGATAATACGTATCATTGACATGATACAGCGCAGTCCTCAACTTACCACTCAACGACTCTCAAATAGATTAAACATATCTCGTAGTACAGTCTGGAAAACATTGAAAAAAAAATTACCTTTATCCATATCATTTACAAAAAGTTCAAAATCTTCATCCAGGTAACAGTGCATTAAGATTACAATTTTGTCGATGGGTGTTAGAAAATCGAAATAATGTAAATTGTATTATATTCGTTGTTTACTGATATTGTATTATCGTTGTTTACAAGATACGAAATTATAAATTTGAAGAATAGTCACCGGTGGTCAACAGAAAATCTAAAAGTAGTTGTAGAGTCAAACTTTCAAATTCGATTTTCTATAAATGTATGGTGTGGCATAATTGGGGACCAGTTAATTGGCCCATTTATTTTTGAAAACCGCCTTACAGGTCTTGCGTATAAAGACTTTTTAGAGAATCAACTGCCAGTTCTACTTGAAGATGAACCACTTGAAAGAAGACATCAAATGATATTCCATCATGATGGCGCACCGGCACATTCACAAAATGTTAGAGCGCACTTGCAGATAAGTTTTCCGGGCAGATGGATTGGTCGAGGAGGACCAATTAATTGGCCTCCTAGGTCCTCTGATTTAAATCCCTTGAATTATTACCTTTGGGGTCATTTAAAGCAGCTTGTATACGCAGAACCAGTTAATTCCAAAGAAGCGTTATTGAACCGAATTTTAAACGCGTGTGAACTACTTAAGACCAACCGAGATGGTATCAGAAAGGCTACACGTGGTTTCATGAACGCGCTAGATTGTGCACAAATGACCAAGGAAATAATTTTGGGCACCATTTGTAAGGTATGGATATTGAAATAAAAGATTCAGCAATTAGGCTAAAATGTTCTGTGTTTACGAAGATCGTTAATTAAAAAGATATTGCATTTTCTGTCTTATTTTTCGTATGTGTTGATTTAATTAAACATAAATTTGTTAAAGTTTTTGTTTGTTTATTATTGGCCTATTTTACATCATTCACTTCAAAATAAAAATCTCTACAAGTTTTGCTAAATAAATTTACACATTTATTAGCCATTTAACACAGTTATTGTTCTTCAAACCTAAAAAAACGTATTGTTATGCACAGATTTGTCCGTTTTCATTGGATATTACAAAAACTACTGGAGACATGGTTCTGAAACTTATTTTATTTAATTTTTCGGGTCAAAATACATAAGAAAGCATCAAATCTATTCGTAAAATTGGGTTCTTAGACTTCTAGGATGACTTTATTTAAGCGTATGTTCTGAACCCAGGGCGAAATATTTCGCTAGCCGTAACTCGCTAACGAAGCGTTTTTGAGCCCATGTTTATATAAAGTTTTTTTTATTTTGATGAGAGGAAACCACCTTAGAAGTTTGTCGGGTTACTCGTTAGACACTCTGTATACTTCAAACCATAAGAAAAACAGTTTTCGAGACGAAATTTGTTGTATTTTGTCAGATATTTCAAAAACTACTCTAGTTACAGATCTGGGACCTGTTTTATTCAATTTTTCAGCTCAATTTAAATAAAATCCGTTTAGTTTCCCAACTTATTTAACGCTCTAAACATTTCTGTAGGGCTTTATTTCTGCGGTGAACTGAAACCCGGACGAAAATTTTCGCCAGCTGTAACTCGCTAACGAAGCGATTGTGGACCTCTGTTTATATGAAATTATTTATTATTTTTATGAGAGGAATACACCTCAGAAGTATGTCGGGTAACTCGTGGGACATTCTGTATAAATAAAATAAAGATATAGGAAATAAAAACCTTCTCCAATTTTCAATTCAATGGTAACCTTGTGTTACAGTTTTAGAGTAACCCGTTAATAAGCAAGTAGGTTAAATTTGAACTGAAGCTTACTTTTAATTCAAACTCAGTAATTTAAAAGAGACAAATACATTGATACTAGTAATTAGTATTTGAAATTATAAATTCTTACATCTTTTGTATTAATTAATTCATTAGAAAATGTTAGATGTGCTTTCCATGGGTTTATTTTAAACATTTTTGCAAGTGTGAAGGCCATTTCACATTGGTGCAGCGTTTTCAGAAACTATTGCTTGTATCGATTATTAATACTCGATATACAGACCGACTATAGTTCAGCCGCTCTAAGTTTGCTCCTACTGTCAACAAACCAAAACCAGCTACTACAGGGTGCACGCTAGAGTCCGTGACTTTATGGATGTCGTATTCCTATTAAGTTAACTATTTTTTAAATTATAAGTACTTAAAGTACTAAAAACATCAGTCGTGATATGATGTAGGCCTAACAATTTAATTTAGAAAAATACTTTTAAAAGTATTATGTATTTAAATACTTTTAAAAGTATTTTGTTTTTACTTTTTAATCAGCGTGTACACATTTTTATATAATGCGCATGCTCAGTGACGTCATTATTTGTTTACATTAGGAGCAAACTTAGAGAGGCTGGACTTTAGATCAATTTTATAAAATTTAAATTCATTAGATCGTCTTTTGTTTATTTAAACGTTTGTTTTTTGTTTCTTATTTCAGTGTTTTTCATTTGCAACTAGGTTTTTTAGTTGGTATTACCACTTTTTACACTAGCTGACGCGTTTGTTGTTTCACTGATTGCCTATTGTTTATTTTTTTACATTTACAAAAGTTAAATAAGAAATCTGAAAACACAGGAAGCGTATTAAATGCCCCGAAGTGTGGTCGTCCAAGATCGATTTGCAATGACAACCTACACAAGGTTGCTAAAGCGTTTGTATTCAATCTTGGTAAATCAACTCGTAATGCATTTTCTTAACTAAGGTTATCACGAACTAGCGTGCAAAGGATGATGAAGGAATTAAAATTGAAGCCATTTTGTCCATATTTACTCCAAGCACTTCATAAGGACGATAGTGACAGGCGGTTGGAATTCTGTGAGACAGTCGCTATCCGTGCAAAAGCCGATCCAAACTTTATGCAATCAATATTATGGTCTGATGAGGCATGTTTCAAACTCAATGGACGTGTTAATCGGCATAACTGCGTGTACTGGTCGGGTACAAATCCTCGTTATTGTAATTCAAAAAGAGTTTAATGTCCTGGTGTTATGGTATGGGGACATATTTAGAGTACTGCAATGATAGGTTCATATTTTTTTGGGAGAAATTTTATCTCGGAAAATTACTTACAAATGCTGCAGGAACTTTTTTTCAGTATTTCTGGAACTTCACAACAATCCTGTTGACAATATCCATTCGCTCATCTGGCAACAAGATTGCACCCCAGCATATTTCGGTATCTAAGTTCGTAAGTTTTTATATTCCAAAGTTGATGAATGGATTAGTAGTTGTGGTACAATCGAATGGGTAGCGCGCTCGTCAGACTTAACGCCATGTTAGTTTTCACTTTAGCGCATTGTAAAGGAAATAATGTATTCTTCCAAGCCACCAAACCTGCACGAACTAAAAAGTTCAACTGAAATTGCTTTTGACAATGTGAATAAGATAAAATGTTACGTTGAAAATTTGTGAATCAGTTTTGAGTCGCTGTAATTAAGTGTTTAAAGAATCATGGTGGAGGACATTTTGAACACCTGCTAAATTATTTTCAAGGTAATATATATGTATGGTTCATTACAATACATTTGTTTTTTGTCTATAGGTTTCTTATTCCATTAACCTTTCTTCCGATTTCCGTAAATATTGGGGACCGACACATGGGGCACTCTGCTGTATATTATAAATCTTTTATTAGTACTATTGACACTTTATAAACAATACTCAACATTGTTGTTTGTTGTTTAGGTAATTAGCCGAAAGGCTGGTTTGAACCTCTAACTCACTAAGTAAAACTAGGAGTGAGGTGATTTACCGGTGCCTTCCTTCTAGAGTTGAAAAGTATGCTTATCAGCATGCCAGGCCCTCCGAAAAGCACTAATTTCCACCCTGCAAATAACAACTTCATTCAACACATGGTCTGGCTGTATAATAAAATTCATTACACTCAGAGGAGATAACTGTGACTAGTGTCTATTACAAGTCTACCTCTTCTGTTCTTAAATGCTTCAGAGTCATATAACTGGCTGACCAAATTATAAGAAACATAACTATTTTTTGTAGCCCTGGAACTAGCAAACGAGGTGCAATAATTCACCGCTCTATCTATAGTTACTCGAGTCACAAGTTTTCCTTTGGTTGTAATGAGGCGTAAAGGGGAAAAGCATCACTGCGCATGCGCGACTGCTTTGATATCAGTACGCCACCACAACAACGGAAACTATACTTAGAGGACATACAGTATATCGCGGACCCTTCTGTAGTGTCACCGTCGTCCTCTTTGATTAAGTAATGTGCTGCCGGTTACAAAGCTTCCGACGAAGCGACAGAGGGAACCGCCAATAGTTCCGAAAGGGGCGGTAGGCCTGTGGCGGGGTACTGAAAGAGGCCTTTGTCGCCAAGGTCAACACCAATACCACAGCACTCTCGGTGACTATAAAAAGAGCGCTGCACTGAGCCAAGTGATTTCAATTCCGATCCAGACAGCAGACAAGACGACCACCATCGACACACAGCTACCGGACTCCAACGAAGGCTCATCGACGACCCCGCAAAAGAGAAGATGATGTTCCGCTCGCCGACCCAATAGCGTAAGTCGTTGACCGGACCGTCATCGCTCGCTGCCACGAGCGATGCCCACAGCGGTCCCTCGACCGAGCCTTACGCCCACCGGATCCGACGAAGCAGCCATTGACACGAGGGAAGAAGATGACGTCTCCGCTGGACGACGACACGCCGTGTCACCCAGTCTCCGACCACCACGACGACTAAAACCAAAGCTTCTCCTTGACAACCACCGTTTAAACGGCCCTTTTCAGGGCCACCAAAAATTAAAGGTTTTAACTCACCACTTAATGTGTCCAACCGGTGACAGTAGGTTAATCGTACGAATATAACTGTGACTGTTACAATGAGTGTCTATTACAAGTCTACCTCTTCTGTTCTTAAATGCTTCAGAGTTATATAACTGGCTGACCAAATGATAAACTGTTTGTTACCGTAAACGGAAATGTCGGTTTCTCGAAAACGCGGTTCAACTGTTCACAGTGCCGAACGAACTCTAATATAATGTAATAAAATGCTGTGGAGTTGAAGCTAAACAAAACTACCTTTCCGTACCTCATAACAAAAGCAGTGAGCGAGCGTTTAACCACTTTGATATTTCTCTTTCCACGATTCGAAATATAAAGAAGGAAGTTAAATACAGTGAAGAAGATAATTTTTCACCAGGTTTTTTGAGACCTGGTAAAAAAAAGAAACAGTTATATCAATAGAAAAGTGGTGCCGACATGCGAAAAGTTATTACTGGTTTTGAAAGAAATGCTAAATTTTAGTTGGAAACTTTGTACGTTAAGAAAAATTTTAAAGGAAATGGGGTTTAAGAGGAAAAAGTGTCAGTCACTAAGAAGTATTTTATCGCAAGGCATCATGTGGTTAACTAACGGTGCAATTGCATGGTAGTAAAATATAGTGTCTTACTGTTGAGGTTGGCAGTACTTACAAATTTTTCTTCCTTTCTCACAGCCCATCCGTACGCAAAAGGCATTCTCGTGAGTCATAATCTATACCCGTTATGGGAAAATCAATATTATTTATAAAACTAAAATTCTAACCAAATTTCAAATTAGCATTTCTTAAAATTTGTTAACCCCACAACTAGGTAAAATCTTTTAATGTTATTTTTTTATTTCTTTTTATTTGGTTTGACGTCTGACTCTTTGTAATTTCTGCTAATGCAGAATGTGGAGAATGAGTGAAAATGAGTGATGAAAAAATGTCAGACCTAAACGGGAATTGAACTCGGGACTAGCACTTTCACATGGATTACAAAAGGTCCAAAGGGACATGGCCGAACTCAACCTAACGATGACACCATACTAGAAAAATTTGATCAAATCACATAGTACAAAATTGACCTCAAAGAAGTGGAAAGTCGGTGTAAGGGTCTACACAGACGAACAACGGGAAATGTGCGCCGAAAATCTGAGGCGCTACCATGCTAATAAGAAACTTAAAGCGGCTTCCAAACGGGCTAAAGTGATCCATTGAGGTCTCAAAAGTTAAAAAAAAAGTTGCATCGACAGCTTGGTCATTAGCAGCTACTGTGGGTTTTGGTACCTCAACGGTGGTTTTAACGTGTTAAAATTTCCAGACCCTAACAGGGAATCGAACCCGGGGCCTTTTGCTTTGTTGGCTAGCATGCTAGTCACTACGTCACAGAGACGGTTTCAAAATACATTATTCCATTAATTTTTATTTAAAAGTTATTTTTGGAAATGTTTGGTTACCCGGTCGTTGGCACGTTATGCACAACTTACGGGCGTCCGATAAATCGGATGTTGTCACAACGAAGAATATATCAACGTCCTGTTTTCCGGACGTTGGTACTGAAACGGTTAATGTTAGAAATAAATAAATCAGATACACACTATATTTTATATTGTTCATTTTATTAAACAAAAAACTATTTCATGTAAAGTTGTAAATAAATAAATAATGTATATATTATAAATAAAAATAAAATATCTCAATTACAGTTTTAAATAATATATAATACAATATAAACAATAATCTACAATTTCGTATGCATAGTATACTTTTATAAAATTTTTAAAACATTTACGGAAACAATTTTACATAAGATGGTTAATTATTTATAAGTTAAAAAAAATGTACAAGCAAATTTTGATATACATTATAATATATTTTTTATATTTTTAAATTTCTAGGTTACTAATAACAACATTTTTGCTACATTAATGCTTAATATTAAATATTTTATATGAAATATATTTAATGATTTGATACAATAATAATTTACTAAGAAAAGTGTTCCATTTTTACCGATGTGACTTCATATCATTGATAGTACATCTAACCTGACCTGACCTAACTTAACAAAATGGCGATTCAGATTCTTATTCTAATATTTAAAGATACTAACCTTAATATTTTTCAACGAGTAATTTATTTTGAACAAAGAAATAAAAAGCCGACTGATTATTTGATTAAAGATAATGTCGTATTTAGGGAAATTTGATAAAAATACAATTTGTATAATAAAGTAACTTATTTATTGATATTAAGAATTAATGATCTTTGTAATAATTAAAATTTTTAAAGTTTTTTAGTTGCAAGCGTTAATCAAATATGAAAGAGATTATTTTCCTGAGCGTCTAGAGTTGGTAGGACTGGGCCAGTGATTCTAATATACCTTGGTGGGATCATCAAACAGTTTAAGGATAGACGGGAACGAATGGGAAATCAGGAACACCGACGCACTATCCTCGGATCAGTATTACGGATGAAACATTCCCGAGGTTCGAGACATTCTTGAAGACGATCGACAGGTGAGTTATATGAAATCGCAGAACAAGTCCGAATAAATCATAGGAACTGTCAAGCGATCACAAAGAACCTAGAGATTATTTTCCTGAGCGTCTACAGTTGGTAGGATTGGGCCAGTGATTCTAATATACCTTGGTGGGATCATCAAACAGTTTAAGGATAGACGGGAACGAATGGGAAATCAGAAACATGGCACACCGTCCTCGGATCAGCATTACGGACGAAACATTCCCGAGGTTCGAGACATTCTTGAAGACGATCGGCGGGTGAGTGATATGAAATCGCAGAACTATTCCGAAGAAATTATAGGAACTGTCAAGCGATTGCATGCTGTATTTCATACAGAAAAAGCATAAGTTCGCATTTTACTTTTTTTACTTCAGGAACAACAGATATCTAAAGATAGCATTGTGATTTATGTACTTTCTGTAATTACAAACTCAAATTTCCCTTTATTTAATAAGTATTTTAGATTTATTTAACAGTACGTTAAATCAATCCAAACAGAATACCTATTTGTGTGTGAAACGCCTTTAATCGATAAGTTGTACCCAAAACTTTCTTGACACGTAACGGAAAAGATACTCTTTTTAAGTTTACTTAATTCATATTATTATCTTAAATTTAATAAAACTAAATAGAATACATGATTTCAAATATTATTAACATTAGACTTCGCCAAACTTTTGTAACTCAAATTATGCATTCTGAAATATAACTTGAACATCAATAAATTTTTATTAGTAGTATAGAAACAAGTATTCGAGAACAAACATCCAGAATATCCCAAATTTTCAGGAACATTTTCCGTGAATAACCAGTTTTATTTCAAATTATCCCAGTTTATCCCATTTTTACAAAACTTTTTCGGGACTATCTCCAATTTTCCGAAAACATATCCGAGATATCCAGACTTTTCTGGGGAAAATCCAGGATTTAAAGAAAAGTCCCTTTTTTATTATGAATTTACTGAACGTTACTGAAATTAACGTTGTTCTGAACATTGTTATCCCGAAATTTCCTAAAAAATAAGGGACTTTTCTTTAAATCGTGGATTTTTCCAGAATAGTCTGGATATTCCCGGGCATGTTTTCAGAAAATTGGAGATATTCCCGGGATAGTTTGGTAAAACTAGGATACAGGAATAAGTCTGGATATTCCAGGAAAATTCGGGATATTCCTGGAAAATTACCCTGAAAATTCGGTATATTCTGGATGTTTGTGCTTTTATTAATTATAATTTTAGTTTATACAATTTGAAATATAGAAATTTGTAAAGTTAAATAAATAAGTTATTTGTTTTTCTTTTTTAATAATATTTTAGATTCATCTGAACCACTACTACTTGTTAATGGAATATGTTTACAATCTAATGGAGGGCACATAAAGTGCCTTATATTACGTGGCATCACGTAACCATCTTGTTTGTTAGCTTTATCAGTCATATATAAGACAACATCTTGAATTTGTTGTTCTGGTACGACCGGACCAATGCCAGGAACATTCATAAAATATTCTGAGCCAGGTTCAGAAATTTCAGATCTACTATCATCAATACTCTCGGTGATACATAAATTTATTCTTGAAACGTTATACACTTTTTGTTTTTCTTTACCTTTTAAACTTTCACCTGATTTTCGTTTTTCATCTTTCGGGTTTTCAGTTGCAACATCTATTTCCAAATCTGGTTCAACTTTAGATGGTTCTTGTGATTTTTGTGGCAGCTTTTTCCTTTTCACTAATCGTCTGGTGTTATGATAACTGTATTTTGGTTCAGCGACATCAGTTGGTTGATCGCTGGAAAAATATGAATCTTCGGCTTCAATTTCAACCCATTCTTCATCGTCTTCCAATGTCATGAATGAGTCTCCAATTTTAGCTGCTACGTATACGCTTTCATCTGATGAACTACCGTCATCTAGTTCATTATCCTCAACCAAATCAGTATTGAGTGGTGAAGAACCAGTTCGTAACGGATCATCGGACATCTTCAGTTTATCCTCAGTGCTATACTCCTTTACTTCAAGGTCAATAATTTGATATTGTTCATTCAACGTATATATTTTATTTACAATCTTTTTTTTATAACCTTTCTTTCGCGTGCCATCTTTTTCTGAAAAAAAAAACTGAAATGAAACACTCTTAACAACTTTCTCTTGTCAATATAAATAATTAACAATATAACTTACTATTAGTAAAAAAACATTAGAAATAATAAAAAAAACTAACCTCAAAAACATAACTTTATTTTAATCATGAGTTTAATGATGCAAAATGAAAATCAACCTTAGTTTAGCTTAAAAATACGGAAAATCACTCTTTCACGCTGGGCTCTATAGAGAAAAATGCGCTAAATAAAAGTTGTAGATATTTTAATTTACTATAAATTTGATTATATAAACTTTTGTCGTAAAATGCATACTAAGGCTGAAATATTTAAAAAATCGATTTTTTACACATTTTTATGAAAAAAAAGAAAATCGTTAATTACCGCTAAACTAAGTGTTTTACAAACAACTGTTTGAAACAAAAGTTGTAGGATTTTAAATACTCTACAACTTTTAATATATAGCTACATGTTTGCGCTAAAATGCATATTATAGCCGCAATCTTTAAAAAACCATTTTTTCCTGCGAGAGCGCAGCCTCCCCAAGGATTTCAGCAGAGGCATCTACCCTATCTTGTAAGCATAAAATTTTAAAAAAATCGTAGGAGCATTTTTTGAGAAAAACGCAAAAAGTGAAAAATGACACGAATAAACTACTACTTCCGGCTGACCAATTTTTATAAAAATGTTCGTGTCGAGTCCAGTAGTTATACGTAACTTCAATTTCAAGTTTGAAGTTCGTACGATGTTCCGTTCTTGAGATATTCTGTTTACACACACACACGCGCGCGCGCGCGCGCACAAACCCCCCCCCCCCCCACACACACACACAGACCAATCGCTAAAAACATGTTTTGGTTTCAGGGGGTCTAAGAACGTGTAGATCCGGTGAATACTCGATTTCAAAAAATCGACATGAAAACACTTTCCTTCCTATATATATATATAGGGTGATTCAAAAAGAGCGCCGGTTTTGATATATCAAATTAAGAGATTTATTTTATTGAAAAACTGAAAATAAATACATCAACAAGTTCATTTTACCTTCCGATTTCATGTATGAAAAATGATGTCATGCATGTGTCCTCCTCTACTGCGCTGGCACGCATCAACTCTGTCCATGAAATTGGATATTACTGCACGACAAGTTTCTACTTCCATTTGCCCGATAACCCGTCGAATTTCCTCCTTCAAGTCATTGATGTTTCGGGGTTTATTGGCATACACCAATGACTTCAGATGACCCCAAAGATGAAAGTCACAAGGCGTCAAGTCACACGACCTTGGTGGCCATTGATGGTCGGAATTACGAGAAATGATGCGATCCTGGAACCGTTCACGGAGCAACAACATTGTTTCTCGTGCAGCAACTGAATTTTATACGGGTGATATTGGAGATCGTACCGAAGAATTCTCCGTACAGAAGAACATCGTAAACCCAATTGTTGAGAACGGCGACGTATTGATTTTGCTGGGCTAACAGCCACACTGTCACGAACCAACGCAACGTTCTGCTCAGTTCGGCCAGAACGACGACGTCCAGAACTTTTAAGGTCGACTGTTGAACCCGTCTCAAAAAACTTTTTCATGAGCCTGCGAACTGTTGATTCATTCGGTGCTTCATTACGTCCTAGAGTACCGCGAAGTCGCCTGACAGTAGCCGCATAACTCTCTCCACTCTGGTAAAATGTTTTGACGATTAACACTCGTTGTGCAATAGTAAACTTCTCCATGGTTAGACACAGACTGCGAGAGTACTACACTGCGAACAAGAGAAACTACAACTGAATCGTCAATCGGAATGTTCTCCGAAATAGAAATGAGGTCTAACAATGTTACCAACCGATAAACAAAAATTTACCAGCCGTTTAAAAACCGGCGCTCTTTTTGAATCACCCGTTATATACCCACCAGGTTGGTCTAGAGGTAAAGTCGTCGCCAAAATCAGCTGTTTAACAGCTGATTTTCGTAGACGAAGGTTCCTGGTTCAAATCCTAGTAAAGGTTGTTACTTTTATACGGATTTGAGTGCTAGACAGTGGTTACTGCGGTACTTTGATGGTTGGGGTTCAATTAACCATACTCTCTCAGGAATGGTCGGCCTGAGTCTGTACAAGACTACACCTCATTTACACGTCATACATATCATCCTCATCTCATTGGGTCATGGGGTTGCTTATTGTTCTGAATTGAACAGATTGCAACGTACACATATTAGGAATTAAAAAAAATATATATATACATATATATAGGCAAGAGAGAGTAAAAATCTTAGTAGAAAACACAAGTCTTCTACGTTTGATGTCCAATAACTTTGTTAATTGGTTAGTGAACAAATTATTTTTCCCAATAAAAATTGTAAATTATTTAATTCTGAAAGCAATAATGTATGCATTGTAAACTAAATGTAAACGAAAGTTTAATAAAATGAACTCTTTATGAAGCGTGGTTTTTTACTTATGATCCGGAAACGAAGCGCCAATCCATGTACTGGAAGAGCCGTACTTCACAGAGAGCCGAAAATAGAGGGATAGAGAAGGAGTGTAGATTGAAGGTGACAATAAGTGATTATGTCTAAAATAAAAATACATTTTTTTACAACGTCAGTCTCGTTATTTAATAGCAACACCTTGTACTTTGCCGTTTTATAAAGGGAATATGAGAAGGGATTTTACAGATTCATGCGGGAGATGGGCGCTCTTATCAGGTAGACATTCTGATAAGATGTCACGTACACTATCTGAGAACATGGATAGTAGCGCCCACCCCTCCCGGTCTGGTCTATTTTTCAAAATTTAAATATCTACCACAACACAGGCCAATCAAATATCATGTTATTAATATAATTTTATTCATTATTTTACGCTGAATAAAACGATAGTTTGCTCGGGCCAAACGATTAAACGATTACCGAGATAGCACGGGTTCAGAATATTGTTAATAAATCAAAATTTAATTTACGTACGTATTTGAAATTTCGTACACGCTGTAAGAATATAATTCGCTATGTTGTGTTTCAAAATTTCGAACTTGTATGTCAAATAATTCTTGAGTTATTCATCTGTTACATGAAATTCTTGCGGTACCAGATAACCGGGTCTTTTTGTCTTCCAACCTCGATATGACATTTTTAAAACAACAATAAAAATGTAGGGCTGTTATAGGTCAATGCAGAATAAAATTAGCTACATTTTAATGTAAAGTGTTTTGAAATCCGACGCATGGTGTTGGAGATGCAAGGGTTCAAACTCGGGTGTATAATTATGAAACCGATAGTAGATACTAAACTAATCGAATATTAACTTACGTTCAGGAGATTTTGTAGTTGTTTCATTCGTAGGTGTTTGTTCCTGGGGTTTTTTATGTATCAATTTAAGTGCATCGTCTTCTGCTTTTAATTGTTTTTCAAATTCTTTATCAGAAACCTTTTTAATTTCATTTTCTTCTTTTCCTTTTAACTCTTTTGCAATCGCCTCTCTTCTTGCTTGAATTTCATAGTATTTGAACACTATAGCTTTTTTTTCTTCTTCACTTGAAGCTTTATTGAATTCTTCCTGATCAAATTTGTAGTCCATAATCTGCAAAATTATAATATTCGTTACTAGAGTAGGTTAGAGTCATTAGGTATTAGAGACGTAGAACTTAAATGGTTTCAGTCTGATCTGGTAGGTAGAGTACAGTGCGTAGAAATAACTAGAGTAGTTAGGGGGAACTTACAAAAATTTTGTCTGAAAAGCTTGATGTCAAAGCTGGTGTTCCACAGGGTTCAATTTTAGGTCCCATTTTGTTTTTGTAGTATTTAAATAGAATACCAGAAATCTTTCCAAACAGTAGAGCTTTATTGTTTGCTGATGATACTTCAATCATAAACAAAAGTTTACTGGTAAATAGCCTCAAAGTGAATACACATATTTCCATAGAATCTATAGTCCAATTTCTAAATGAATTAATGTTAACAGTTGATGGGCAAAAGTGTCAGTACTTACAGTTCAAAAACAAACACAATGTAAGGGAAAACAGAGAAGTGGATGTCTTTGTACAAAATAATATCCTAGATCATGTGTGCAAAGAGTGAAGTTTCTAGGAGTGTCACTAGATAGGACTTTATCGTGGGATTATTATACCGATCAAATTTGTGGTAAAATGTCATCTGGGGTATTTGCATTGAAACAAATTGCCAGATTAAATGATAAAAAATTGCTAATAGCAGCTTGCCATATTAGTAAGGGGTAATTTATCACAGTGTAACATGGAAAGAGTTTTTAAAATACAGAAAAAGCTGTCAGGCGTATGAAGGGAGTCAACCACCTTACCTCATGCAGATCACTATTTAAAGAGCTGCAATTGCTCACAGTTCCTTCTTTGTACATTTTTGAAGTGATAATGTACTAAAGCAAAATACTTTTTTACAGAATTTAGATGTTCACAACCACTACACAAGAAACAGAATCGATTATTATGTTGCTAATCACAACACTAAATTGTTTGAACAAAAACCAACTTATGCAGATAGAAAATACATCAATAAATGGTTTAAAAAGTTGTGACAATTTAATTCATTTTAGGAAAAAAGCTAAAACAATACTCGATTGATGAAACATTTTACAGTGTGCACGAATTCCTTTCTAAATAAATGAAAAGTATTTAACAATTAACTTAATTAATTTAATTTTAATTAATTAATTAATTTAAGTATTTAACATTTAGTTAATGAAATATTGTGTACTATTTGATACAAAGGAGTTCATGACAGGCCTACTTAGTTAAGCAGTAGCGGAAACAAATTATTGGTAGGCAAGTGCTGAATTTATCACTGTGTTTAACTTTTTAATTTTGTGTGCAATTTGATACAAAGGGGTTCATGACAAGCCTACTGAAGTAAGCAGTAGCAGAAAAAAAATTTTGGTGGTAAGTGATGAATTTATCATTGTGATTAACTTTTTGTTTATTAGTTTTATCTTGACATGTCCTATACTCCCTTTTGGAGTCTCCTGGATGCAAAAAGAATTACATCTATTCAAATTAGGAATACCCAGCCCATATCGAGCCGGCCGCATTAGCGTAGTTGGTAACGTGCTCTCCTCTCATCATGGGGTCTTGGGTTTGAATCCCATTCAGACCTGGCATATTTTCATACGTTACAAAAAATCAAATCATTTCATCCTTCACCGTCTGCATGCATTAGCAGTAACTGCAGAACAGTCGGACGTTAAACCAAAAAAAAAAAAATAAATAAATAAATAGGTGGCCCATATGTCTGTTTCCCCATGAGATAGAACATTTCATTTTGATAAATTGGTAATAGTGTAATGTTGGTAGCATCACGTAGAACTTTCATTAGTTGTCTGTAACAGTGGCTAGTGTGAGGTACGTCACCGTGTAGTTTCTAGTTTTTCCTTCATAACAGTACTTTTAAAATGTTTACAACTGAACAACGAGTTTATGCCTCAGTTGTTGTGGAAGCATCATAAAAATACTATTAAAGTACTGGAAGAATTTAGTGATAAGTATCCAGGTGTGTCGTTACCGACTCGGCAACATTTACGAAAGTTAAATAAGAAATATGAAAACACAGGAAGCTTATTAAATGCCCCGAAGTGTGGTCGTCCACGATCGACTTGCAATGACGATAACCTACAAAAGGTTGCTGAATCGTTTGTATCGTGGTAAATCAACTCTTAACGCATCTTCTGAACTAAGGTTATCACGAACTAGTGTGCAAAGGATGATGAAGGAATTAAAATTGAAGCTATTTCGTCCACTTTTAATCTAAACGCTTCATGAGGACAATAGTGACAGGCGGTTGGAATTCTGTGAGACAGTCGCTATCCGTGCAGAAGCCGATCCAAACTTTTGCGATCAATTTTATGGTCTGATGAGATATGTTTCAAACTCAATTCAAGTGTAAATCGGCATAACTGCGTTTACTGGTCGGGTACAAATCCTCATATTGTAATTCAAAAAGAGTTTAATGTACCTGGTGTTATGGTATGAGGAGGTATTTTCAGTACCGCACTGATAGGTCCTTATTATTTTGAGGGAAATTTTAACTCAGAAAATTACTTACAAATGCTCCAGGAATTAGTATTTCCAGAACTTAAAAACAATCCTGTTTACAATATGCAATCGCTTATCTGGCAACAAGATGGCGACCCAGCACATTTCGGTATCGAAGTTCGTGAGTTTTTAAATTCCAAAGTTGATGAATTGATTGGTCGTCGTGGTACAATTGAATGGCCTGCGCGCTCGCCAAACTTAATATCATGTGATTTCTTACTGTGGGGCATTGTTAAGGAACTAGTGTATTCTTCCAAGCCACAAAACCTGCATGAACTAAAAAGTTCAATTGAAATTACATTTTTAACTATGTAAATTACAATAAAATGTTTCTGTTGAAAATTTGTGAATCAGTTTAAGTCGCTGTATAAAGTGTACCTATAGAGAATCATGGTAAACATTTTGAACACCTGCTTTAACATTTTCAAAGTAATATAAGTAATACAGTAATGAAAATGATACACTAATACAGTACCTCTTCATCAGTTAAATCTGGCGGTTGAACTGAAAAAACCATAAGTCCTTGGTCTGATGTGATTCCTCCTATGGATTCCTTTGGTGATAAATGTTGTTCGCAACGTACGATGTCCTCCCACACCATAAGTCCCGCTGTCGAATCTTTTCCTTTTGCTTCTTCATGTAGCTCATCTATTTGATCTAATAAATAACAAAAATGTAAGATTATTAAAGAAACCAAATCTGGTGTGAAACATTCATACAACTTTCTCTTGCCAATGCTAATAATTAACAATAGGCTATAATCTAACATTAGTAATAAAGCAATACAAATAAACAAAAAAAAAAATAACCTGAGAAACCAAAACCTTATTTTAATCATGAGTGAATGATGCAAAATGAAAACCAACTTTAGAGAAGAAGAAGGAGAAGAAGAAAGAGAAGAAGAGAAGGACGAGGAGGATTTTTTTTTGGAACGTACGACTGTTTAGCAATTACTACTAATACAGACTGTGAGAAAAATGCCAGACCTGACCGGGAATCGAACCCGGGCCCCCGGTGTAGAAGCCAGTTTCGCTAACCACTACGCTAAGGGGCCAGCCCTTAGCGTAGGGCCCTTAGGCCCTACGAGGAGAAGGAGAAGAAGAAGAAGAAAAAGGAGAAGGACGAGGAGAAGGACGAGGACAATGGGTGAAGAAGAAGGAAGAGGACAAAGGGAGAGGAAGAAGAACGAGGAGAAGAAGAAGAAGGAAAAGGAGGAGGAGGAGGAGGAGAATCGGTTCATCTATTTGGGAGCTACGATGCCACAGACAGATACAAATTAGTGATTGTATTTTTTTTTAATATTGCGGCCTTAATAAGTATTTTAGAGCAAAAGTGTAAATACTAAAATGTATAGCACCTTAAACTACAACTTTTATTTCAAACCTTTTTTGTACAACGCTTAGTGTAGAAGGTAATTAGTAATTATCTGTTATTTTTTTATATAGTTAAGCAACATTCACGATCAAGGAGTCACCTTTCAAACAAAAAATCAAAATCGGTTGATCCATTTGGGAACTATAATGCCCCTCTTTATAGAGGGGTGTCATTATAACACCCCTCTTTTTCTGTCGGGAGTTGAAAACAAGAAAAAACAGCTAATTAAAATTTGTCAATAACAGTAAAATAAAAACAAAAGAAAATTAAAAATAGAAATAAATCAGTTACATAGATACTGCAGTCACGAGATTGCTATTTGAGTGAGATGGATTGGCTGTGAGGAAGGGAATTGAAAATTTGACAGTGCTGACAACCTCAACAGTCAGACACTACTCGTACATTTTACCACCGTGCAGTTTCTGCATACTAAGCTAAGCATATCTGCATACTAAGTTTCTGTTACTAAGTTCTGTTTGTTTCTGCACACTAAGTTTCTGTAAGCTGTGGTTTATTCCGAGAAAATGTTTTCTTCATAAACCTTTTATAAGAAACTAGCGACCCCCGCTTGCTTCGCTTCACAGCAGCTAATGTAAGCCTCATTAAATTATTTTAAAACCTCTCTGTATACAATATTTGTGGTTTTGTTGCCTTGTGGCAGCAAAATAAATTGTTTTTCTGCATTTCCAGGTCTAGAAAGTCCGACATAAAGTTGTCCATGAGTGAAGGAAGCACTCTTGTCTCAGATCGATGCCCACCGTTTTAAATGTTTGTCCTTGTGATTTTAACAGAATTGAATAGAATGCACTGGCATAGAAGAATACCGATGGAAAAGAAGGAGACAGTTGATATGTGACTGAGATAGACAGTAATACGTGGGGGCAGTACGCAGAGTAACTGGAAATATATGACTCATTCGCTACCTGTCGATTGAAAACAAATTTATGAAATACAGTACGAAAACAAAAATTTTCAAAATTTCCGAATTTTTAATGTTTTTGGAATCGAATGTTATTCTTCACGTTTTTCTATGAAATATAAAAGTTGAATCGTGTTTCTAGCCCAAAACATACACCATCCAAAGGACTTAAAAAAAATAAAAGTGCTATGCACTCGATAAACTAAAGCATGCGACATCGTCACAGTTTAAGCTGCTTAACTCACTTAATTAAAGTTACTTAAAGTTGAAAAATAGCCTATATTGATCAGGAAGCTCTAAGCTATGAAACAATGAAAATTTTTTTTTAAATCAGTTCAGTAGTTTCTGAGATTACCTCATACAAACAAACAAACAAACAAACAAACAAACAAACAAACAAACAAACAAACAAACAAACAAACAAACAAACAAACAAACAGACGTTTCTTCTTTATTATATTAGTATAGATAGATAAATGTGACCTGCAATATTGCCAGTTGCTTAATTACGTGACTACTATCGGTTTCATAATCATAGACACCCGAGTTTGAACCCTTGCATCTCCAAAACTATGAGTCGGAATTTAACATACTTTACATAAAAATTTAGCTCATTTTATTCTACGTTGACCCATAGTAGTCCTACATTTTTAATATTATTTAAAAATGGTCATATCGAGGTTGGAAGACAAAAAGACCCGGTTTTTTTTGCTACCGCAACACATTTTATGCGTTTAAAGGCATGTAACTCGATAATTATTTGACCGAAAAGTTTGAAATTTTAACACAAGATGTACAATTATATTCTTACTGCGTGTACGAAATTTCAAATTCGAATGTTACTTAAATTTTGATTTAACAATATTTTGAACCCTTGCTATCTCAGTAACCGCTCGATCGTTCGGCACGGGCAAACAGTTTTATTCAGCGTAAAAAACTTAGTATAAACGTTTTAATAACATGAAATATTGATAAGCCAATGTTGTGGTAGAATTGTTAAAATTTTGAAAAATGGACTTGTTAATGCGGGGGTGGGCGCTACTATCCATGTTGCAGGCTGTGTACGTGACATCCTGTCGGACTGTCTACCTGAATTGACACACAGCATCGTCAATTCAGGTAGACAGTCAGATTCACGCAACATGGATTGTGGCGCCCAACCCCATATTACCCAGTCTATTTTTCAAAATGTAAAAAATTCCGTCACAATGTTGGCTAATCAATATTTCAGTTATACTAAAATTGTTACGCTGAAAAAACGATAGTTTGCCCGTGCCGAACGATCGAGCTGTTACCGAGATAGCAAGGGTTCAGAATATTGTTAATAAATCAAAATTTAAATGACGTACGAATTTGAAAATATATAATTGTCTATTTTGTGTTAAAATTTCAATTTTTTCCGTCAAATAATTATCAAGTTACACGCCTCTAAAAGGATGAAATTTGTTGCGGTAGCAAGCAAACCGGGTCTTTTTCTCTTCCAACTTGATATGGCCATTTTTAAACAACAATAAAAATATAGGACTATTATAAGTCAACGTAGAATAAAATGAGCTAAATTTTGATGTTAAGTATGTTAAAATCCGACTCATTGTTTTGGAGTTGCAAGGGTTCAAACTCGAGTGTCTATGATAATGAAACCGATAGTAGATATATTATTATTTACTGTAATTATTACCAGCTACCTTATTCCATTGAAACAAAATTTTCTATGAATGAATCGGCTTCTTTAGTATCGCTGTCACCGGCGTCTTTCTCTAATAGTCTGACTAGTATATACCTAACAATTTCCTATTTTTACCAAATGTCAAAAAACCTATTGAGGAAGCTATTTTAGGTCTTTAAGTCTTTAATTTATTTATTTATTTTTCGAATTGTAGAAAGAGAAACTTCTCAGTAATTAGCCACTCGCTCATGGCTTTTGTTAAGAGGCAGGGAAATGCATTTTTGTTTAGCTATAACTTCATAGCATTTTATTACACTGCACATTAAATTTCGTTTAGCAGTTTGAATAGTCTACCTTCCTTTTCGAGAAACTAACATTTCTGTTTACAGTGACAGTTATATTCGTTCAGTTAACCAACAAAAGATTCCGCAATATACTGTATAAATGCTCTGGGTATAGTATAAGTTGTTATGTTTGTGTACTGAAATTAAAGCAGTCGCGCATGCGCACTGATGCTTTCACCCTCTACCCCTCGTTGCAAACAAGGGCAAACTCATGACTCAACTAACTATACGAACAGATGAATTACCTGTTACTTCATCTAAATCGTCTACCCTTATTGACTTTGAGTCTGAAAGTGATTCGCCGGATCCTGGTTTACTTTGATAAAGTTGAGTTAAATTTGAATCAGTTGATTCAAAAAGTCGTTCACAATTGATCCGTGCTAAATATTTGTATGTTGTCAAAAACATATCAACAGGAATCGTTGCTGGGCCACCTTCAGGATCGTCCGTTAATAGCTCGCAGAGAAGAATCATTGTTTGTGTTAAAGACTGTAATATCATAAAAAAAACAAATTAATTAATAATTTACAACCATAAAAAATGACTACATTAAATAAAAATCTGGTGTGAAACACTCTCGCAACTTTTCCTTGCCAATGCTAATAATGAACAATATGAACTAACATTAGTAATAAAACATTAAAAATAAACAAAAAACTAAACCTCAAAAACATAACCTTATTTTAATCATGAGTTGTTGTTTGCTTAGGTCAACAGCCGAAAGGCTGGTTTGAACCTCTAGAGGTTTTACTAAGTAAAAACGAGAAGTAAAAACGATGCCTTCCTTACTGAGTTGAAATAGTATCAGCATACCAGGTTCTCCGAAAAGTATCCACTTTCCATCCTGCAAATGACATCTTCATTCACTACAGGGTCTGGCTGTATAGAGAAATTCATTACTCTCAGAGGAGATAACTCTTGACTAGTACCTTTTACACCTCTACCTCTTCTTTTCTTAAATGGTTCAGTCATATAATTGGCCGACTACGTGATAAGAAACAAAAAATTTTTTGTAGCCCTGGAAACTGCAGATGGAGTGCAAATATTTTTATAATGGATTATTTTTTTTATGGAGTGCAAATTTTTTTTATTAAAAAAGCTGGCTAAAGGATGTCACAGTAATATTATTTTAATTTCAATTAAGTTATTTTTTATTTTAAATTTAAATAAATATATTGTAAATAAATAAATAAATGAAGATATTAAAATTATTCATAAAACTACACTTGTTTTGTATGAAAATATAAAAATTGATTTTAATATTTCTGGGTGAAATTAATTTTAATTTTAATATAAAATCACATGAAGTAAGTTTTTTCGAATATTGTGAAGTTATAAAAAATTGGTATAGTATTTATTATTTTTAAATATGGTGAGTGTTGTATAATATTTTATTATTTTGTAAAATTTTATTGTATAATATTTTAAGATTATTATAAATTAAACTGTTATTAATACTAATATTTGTAAATGAAATTATGTACAGAAATAAAGATTTATTTATTATATTGTATAACAAACACTAAGAAGTAAAGAAAATAATTTAACAGTCCACCTACCCATTAAGGGCATAAAATCATGAGTTAATGATACAAAATGAACACAAACCTTAGTTCGGCTTAATAATACAAAAAAATCTGGTGTGAAACACTCACACAACTTTCTCTTGCCAATGCAAATAATTAACAATAATCCTAACATTAGTAATAAAACATTAGAAATAAACATAACCTAATTTTAATCATGAGTGAAAGACGCAAAATGAAAATCAACCTCAGTTTGGCTTAGAAATACGGAAAATCACACTTTGACGCCAAACTAGACTCTGTAGAGAAAAATGCTCAAAATAAAAGTTGCAGATCTCTTAATTTTCTATAAATTTTATTACATACACTTTTGTCGTAAAATGCGTACTAAAGCCGAAATCTTTAAAAAATAGATTTTTCACACTTTTTCGTGAGAAAAAAACAGAAAATCGCTAATTACCGCTAAACTAAGCGTTATACAAAAAAATGTTTGAAACAAAAGTTGTAGAATTTTACATTTTCTACAATTTTTATTATATAAATTTTTGCGCTAAAATGCATATTAAAGCCGCAATCTTAAAAAGAAAATGTTTTTACGTAAAAACAGCCTCACGCAGAATTTCAGAAAACATGGCACCTACCCTATCTTGTAGAGCATAAAAAATTTAGTAAACCAGGTGATTTTAAAAAAAATCGTAGGACCAGTTTTCGAGAAAATCGCAAAAAAGTGAAAAATTATACGAATAAACTACTACTTCCGGTTGACCGATTTTAATGAAAATGTTCGTGTCGGGTCCGGTAGTGGTATGTAACTTAAGTTTCAAGTTTCAAGTTCGTACGATGTTCCGTTCTTGAGATATTCTGTTCACACACACACACACACACACACACAGACACACAAACAGACACACACACAGACCAATCGCTAAAAACATGTTTTTTGGGTTCAGGGGGTCTGAAAACGTATAGATCCGGTGAAAACTGGATTTCGAAAAATCGACATGAAAACAATACTTTCCTTCCTATATATTCATATAGGCAAGAGAAAGTAAAAATCACTCTTTGACGCTAAACTAGGCTCTGTAGAGAAAAATGCTTAAAGTAAAAGCAGTAGATCTTTTAAATTCCGAAAATTTTAATTATGTTTACTTTTTCTTTAAATCCATAGTCTTCTAAGGACAAAATCATTAAAAAAAAATCATTTTTTACAGATTTTCATGAAAAAAAAACAGAAAATCACTAATTACCGCTAAACTAAGCGTTATACAAACATATTTCCAATAAAGGTTGTAGATGTTTAAATTGTCTACAACTTTTATTATTTATACTTTTGCGCGAACAAGTATATACATTTATATCTATATATCTATAATAATCTACATTTATAATCTATAATTACATCTATAATCTATCTATATATCTATAATATATAAAAGTATAATCTTAAAAAAAAATTCTACGAGAGAACAGCCTCCCCACGAATTTCAGCAGACATGGCGCCTACCCTAACTTGTACAATGTAAAAGTTAATAAATGATGTGATAAAAACAAAATTTTAGGAGCCGTTTTTCGAGAAAATCGCATAGTGAAAAATGACACGAATAAACTACTACTTCCGGTTGACCGATTTTAATAAAAAGGTATGCATCGTGACGTCTAGTGGTAACGTAACTTAAATTTCAAGTTTCAACTTCGTACAGGGTTCCGTACTTGAGATATTTTGTTCACCATCCAAACCCTAAAAACATGTTTTTTGTGTTCAGGAGTCTGAAAACGTGTAGCCTATATCCGGTGAGAAATCGATATCGAAAGAGTACTCCGCGCGAGGCAAGCGCCTATAGGTTGTAAACAAAAGTTTTACACTAGTTGGCGCGTATCTACCTCTCCGCTGGACAATTATCTTGCACTACGTTCCACCATAAAAATATCTAAATCCAGCTAAAATAAACATTTTTCTTTAAGCGTTTTCGATTATACCGTTCTGATTACTTGTAATTATTGCAGTTTCATAAAGACTCCTTAATTACCTAATTATTTTAAACATTACATTTACCAAAACAATTTTTCCTACTTTTTAATGTTTACCGCTTTTATGTTTCAAAAACTAACGCATTCACTATCACGCATGTTAAAAAAACACAGCTTACAAAACTTATCAACTTCAGTTTACGAAGAAAAGAACCGATACAATTCTAAAAGATAACTGATGAAACTAAAAATGAGTTAAACACGAGCAAGTGCAAACAGTTGTAGGCCTATTAAATTAGTCACATACATGAAATAAACAATCTGAAATTATAAACAACGAATCACTGGAATTGTTTACTCTCCTGTTATAATTCAAGCGCATTAGTCATATTACTTGTGACCATATTTAAAATAAAACTGAGTCTATAATAAAAACCTTCCAATCATAAAGAATAATGTAATAATAGTAAATAATGTAACGAAAAAAAACAATGTTAGAGTAACAACTATAAAATTTTAGTTATTAATGGTAAACAACTAATCTTCGATTTATAAAACATTTTCTAACAAATGAATTGAACGTGTTTTTATTATATTAAGCTTAGAGCGAATCAGTGTTGTATGGAATTATGTTTTTGATCATGCGGTGCGTAGTTTTAATTAATACGCATGCTCACTTGTATTGCCGGTTGCCTACGTCGGAGTACTCAGCGTAGACAGACTCTACAAAGCCTAGTTTAGCGTCAAAAAGTGATTTTCCGTATTTATAAGCCAAACTAAGGTTGGTGTTCATTTTGCATCATTCACTCATGATTAAAATAAGGTAATGTTTTTCAGGTTTAGTTTTTTGTTTATTTCTAATGTTTTATTACTAGGTAATGTTAGGTTATAGTGTTCATTATTTTCATTGACAAGAGAAGGTCGTGTGAGTGTTTCACACCAGATTCTTTTATGAACAATCGGAGGTTGGAAACAATATCCCTCGTGTATATAGGTGCTATGTACTCTTGTATATATTTTTTCATTAATACATACCGGACATAAAAATCCAGCCGCTACTGCCACAAAGTTTAGCCACCGAACTTTATAATTTTGAACACCCGTAATTTTCAAGATGTCAGTCAAACCAGAAGTATTTAAGCCGATTCCGACCCATTTTTCGTTAATATAATTTTCCCTGATTAAACCTTTCTTGCCAAACTGTAACACAACAATAAAATTGATTAAATTTGACGATGATGTTCATACGGTTACTGTTACTAGATAGTAGTGGTCACGCGCAGCTGCTGTGAGATATAAGATGACGTAGTCTGGTCCCCAACAACTCGGCCGGTGGGGTTCCTGAAGGTCAAACAATTAATCAATATTATTTCCTTGAGGTACTTTCTAACCTACGTCAAAGAGTAAGGAAGAAACGCCCCGAAATGTGGAAGGAAATCATGGGTTCTCCAAGACAATGTGCCAGCTCATTCCGCATTATCTTTCAAAAGGTTCCTAGCCAAGTACAGCATCTCAGTGTGAGAACATCCACCTTATCCACCAGATCTTGCACCATGTAACTTTTACCTGTTCCCTAAGGTGAAATCAGCATTAAAAGGGACAAGATTTGAGTCTGTGGAAGCTGTTAAAGAGAAAGCAGCACGTGTCCTGAAGGAGTTGACAGATGATGACTTCTAGCACTGTTCCAACAATGAAAAATTCACATGGAGCGTTGTAGGGATAGAGATGGAGTGTATATTGAAGGTGACAATAAGTGATTATGTATAAAATAAAATTTTTTTACAACATTAGTCTTGTTATTTAATAGCTACACCTCGTATGTGATGAAAAACTGTAAATTTGGTTAACCTGACATTGGTATGGTTTCATCAAATTTAGATAAACGATTTGATAAGATATTTACCTGTTTAATTAAAACTTTTAAAAATCCAGGAGAAAGTCCAGATGGTGATGTAATAGGTGGATATTCGAATCTGTCCTTTACTGGTGGTACTTCACCTTTTGAAAGACATCGAAAGTAAGCGACTGACCATAATAACAAATCATTCGGTTGGGTCCGAATCGCAGCTTTTGCATACTGTTTTAAAATATAAGGCAGATTTAACGGAACTATAATTTGCTGTGAACAGTAGAGGGTTTCAACATTTGAGTCCATCATCTACAAAAAAAATACAAAAATAAATAATAAATTATTTTTAACAAAATTAACTAACAGTACCTATACAGAGTGTCCTAAGAGTAACCCGGATACTTCTGAGGTGTATTCCTTTCATCAAAATAGGCCGGCCCGTTGATCTAGTAGTTAGCGCAACTGGCTTCTATGTCGGGGTCCCGGGTTTGATTCCCGATCAGGTGTGGCATGTTTTCATCACTAATTTTTGTATTAGCTAACCAGCTAACATCATGCAGGCCACTATTTAAGGAGCTTAAATTGCTTACAGTTCCCTCTTTCTACATTTTTGAGGTGATTATGTATGTTAGGCAAAATAATTTTATGCAGAATTTCAATTCTTTGAGAAATAATATTTTGTGGTAGCTTTTATGTAGTTTAAGAAGAGAAATTTTTAAAATTAAAAAATAATGTTAAACCAAACAAGTCTCATGTTTCTTTATTTTAAATTTACCTTATGATCTAGGTTAACTTTAGACATAAGTTTATTCAGTCTTGAAGACTTTTACCATTAGATCCACCCTCAGTGGTAATTACTCTCATCTAAATTGCTGGAGAATCTGTAGTTTTTGTTCGATGTAGATGTTTGATGTAGACCCTCTACTGGGTTAACTATATTCGACTTAAGACTTAGTACAACTTAGGTAATATGTTGTTATCAAGAGTCTTGCAGTGGGATAGACAATAAAGAATTTAGAAGAAATTGGGGTTATTACTAGAAGTGATCCCCTCTCAAAATTTAATGATAACTGTTCATCAGGTCTTGTGAAGTGAAAACACCAGTGCTTTCTCGCTTTTGCAAGTTGAGACTAATTGCTCTTAGAACCTGTCTGAGATAGCTTTCCATTAAAGGAAATTGAAACTATTTGATTCCCCCAAAATTATTATTTTCTGTAGGAAATTTCAGGGTTTGGAAGTTGACCCGTTTCTCCGATGTCCTGGTGGAGGCGTAAGTTGATTGAATAAATTAATCTTCCAGTCAGGTTCAGGGTAAGTGGTTAGGTGATGCAAAAGGAGTTTGCAAGAGCTGGAGAACGAAAACGAAGTTGGCCTGGGTGGTCACCTAAACACTAACTCGAAGATTCACAAACAACAAATAACACATTAATTTAAAATCCTGTTCAAAGGATACATTAATTTACACGTTTAAAGCACGGTACATTTAAACTAATAATTTTTCTTAATTTGGTTAATATTACAGGGACAATTTTCATTAGTCATTTTCTTACAGAGTGTTCTATTGGTTAATATTATATTTTAAACCCCTTTATTACAATTATTTTATTACGATTATTATGACATCATGATGTTGTTTAGGTCATCAACAGCCAAAAGGCTGGTTTGAACTTCTAGAGGTTTTACTAAGTAAAAATGAGGAGTAAGTTGGTTTACTTTTGCCTTCCTCACAGAGTTGAAAGAGTATGCTTATCAGCATGTCAGAGCCTCCAAAATACATCCACTTTCCATCCTGAAAATGACACCTTCAATTCATTCACCACAGGATCTGGCTGTATAATGAAATTCATTACTCTTAGAAGAGATAATCTGACTAGTGTCTTTTACCTTTTCTATTATAGATTTATTTATGTATTTATTTTGTTAAATAGTTCAGTCATATGATTAGATGACTTTATGATTAGAAACAGAACTATTTTTTGTAGCCCTGGAACCAACATATCGAGTGCAATTAATTTAACACTCCACCTGCCTGTTATGGGCAACTCATGACCTTATAATCTCAATTTTTTTTTATGTACTTCACTACTCATTTCTGCATCAGAAAGATTTCCTCTGACTTACTAGCATACGACCCCAAAACATTTTATGGAAGACAATGGGGGTGTAAAAAGTGATGAAGATGAGGGGAGGGAGGTCCAGTGTGTCCAGACACCCCAAAATGTAAAAAAAATATTACAAAGATCAGTAAATTTTTTCAAAAGCAGGAAACTTACGAAGTTAAATTAAATAACTAATTAAAAAATTTAAACTAGTGTTGGTTAACAAACTTCTTTAATATTAGTTATTTATTCAGATCATTGTAAAATTACACCTTGTTTTAAGGCGGTTCAGGTTTGGCTGCGCTTGGCTCTTTAGGTTATGTATAAAAACACTCACCACTGTATATTAGGTTGATAAGACTTGTTTTCCTGCACCGAAAAGAGTTTGGAGCGATCAAAACCAGCAAATGCTTCTGCCCGGAATGGTCTGTAAGGTCCAACAGGGATGACAACTGGATCACAAAAAAATTTTTAAGACACTAAATAGTAGACCTCGGATAAATGGTTTAAGTCAGAAAGGACACTGAAAAAACCGGAATAAACTAAGATAACTTAATGAACCGAACCAAATTCAAGCAATTAATTACGGAGTTAAAGCTTCCAAGAAGATTATTAACGGAACACCGGCTAGACAGAAGAAAGGAGATAAGTCTACAGTAAGGGAATTCTGAGAATGTGACGTGCAAAAAGAGCTTCCAAAAGCATCTAATGTCACCTCATATGGTCTAAAATTGGCCCTACACAAGGGAAAAATACTGGGTGGAAATTATAAGTCGAAATTTCCCTTGAAGGTTTTTACTTTTTAAGCACTTTAAGGAAATAGAGGAATTAGTAGGCACATCACGACAAAACCGACACCCCGGGAACAAACTTTTAATCTACGCCACCGAAACTGTTAAATTTTAAGAATATTGTATTAGTAATTTAGGTTTAAAAATTAATACTTAGTCTCAGACTAGATTGCCGTAGTATTACAAAAAAAATGAATAAAGATTTTTTTAAAAAAAAAAACCAGAGTGATTTTCAAGGGAGAGAACCCCACAAAACTGAACAACTTAAGAAGGAAAGATCTGAAGGAGTGAAAAGTTAATTAAAAATTTATTTAGTGTGCTCTTTCTAAAGGGCAATTCGGAAAAAATGTGTACAATAAATGGCACATTATTGACTGATAAGAAAACTAACTCTCCCAATAATTTAAGTCTGTTTAAAAAAACTAAAAAAAAATTTTTGATTGATGAAACATTTTACAGTGTACAAGAATTCCTTTCTAAATAGATTTTGGTTGAAAAATATGTTGTTTAGGTCAACAGCCAAAAGGCTGGTTTAAATCTATAGAGGTTTTACTAAGTAAAACGAGGAGTGAGGTGGTTACAATTGTCTTCCTCACAGAGTACAAAAGTAGCCTACGGTTATCAGCATGCCAGGCCCTCTGAAAAGCATCTACTCTGCACCCTGCAAGTAATTGCAAATGACACCTTCACTTCAATCACCACAGGGTCTGGCTGTATAACGAAATTCATTACTTTCAGAGGACATAACTCTGACTAGTGTCTTTTACACCTGTACCTCGTCTGTTCTTAAATAGTTCAGTCATATAATTGGCTGACCACATGATAAGAAACAGAACTATTTTTTGTAGCCCTGGAACTAGCAGATCGAGTGCAAATAATTTAACACTCCACCTGCCTGTTATGGGCGGGTGAAAAATATATAACTTCTAATTAAACGTTTGCAAATAACAGGCAGGTGGAGTTTTAAATTATTTATACTCGATCAGGGCTACAAAAAATAGTTCTGTTTCTTAACACATGATCAGCCAATTATGACTGAAGCAAGAACAGAAAAGGTAGAGGAGTATTGTATTTATTTGGTTAATCAGTTTCTTGACTGAAAACCTTATCTCAGAGGATCAGCATGGTTTCCAAAAAGGTATATCAACTAAAACTGCAATAGTTTCACTAGTGGAGCAAGTAGTTGATATATTGGATGCCGGGGAGAAAGCATTGGCAGTATTTCTGGATCTGAGTGAAGCTTTCGATTGTATTGATCATGAAATTTATTGAAAACATTAGTCATTACGCGTTAGGGATGTAGAATTGAAATGGTTTCAATCTTACCTTACTAATAGATTACAGTGTGTGGAGTTAACTAGAGTTGTTAGAGGGAACTTACAAAGTTGTATCTGGAAAGCTTGAAGTCAAAGCAGGCGTTCCACAAGGGTCAGTTTTAGGTCCAATTCTGTTTCTACTGTACATTAATAGGCTACCAGAAGTCATACCTAATGGCAGAGCTTTGTTGCTTGCTGATGATACTTCAGTAATCACTAACAGTTTACTTGTAGATGCTCTTGAAGTAAATACACATGTTAGCATAGAGTCCATAGCACAGTTCTTGAATAAATGTTTAACAGTTAATGGAAAAAAGTGCCAGTATTTACAGTTCAAAAACAAACATAACGTTAAAGAAAGAAGAGAATTGGATGAATTTATTCATAATAATAGTTTAGAGCATGTAGAAACAGTGAAGTCCTAGGAGTATCTCTAGATAGATTTTTATCTCGGAACTTCTATACCAATCAAGTTTGTAGTAAAATTTCATCTGGGGTATTTGCACTAAAACAAATTGCCAGATTAAATGATACAAAATTAGTAATGGCAGCTTATTATGGCCTCATTCTGTCTCATATCCGTAGTGGTATCTTAATAGAGTTTTTATAGTTCTGTATATAGTTCTATATAATATAGTTCTTGTATAGGGTTCTTAATAGGGTTTTTAAAATTCAAAAGAAAGCTATTAGGTGTATGGTGGGAGCTAACCAGCTAACCTCATGCAGGCCACTATTTAAGGAGCTTAAATTGCTTACAGTTCCCTCTCTTTACATTTTTGAGGCGATTATGTATGTTAGGCAAAATAATTTTATGCAAAATTTCAATGTTCACAATCATAACACAAGAAACAGAAATGATTATTATGTGGCTAATCACTCCACAAAATTGTTTGAACAAAAACCTACTTATGCAGGGAAAAAATTCATGAATAAATTACCCCAATTTTTAAAATGTTGTGATAATTTGCATTCCTTTAAAAAAATCTGAAAAATTACTTGCTCGGTGAAACTTTTTATAGCGTACAAGAATTTCTTTCTTGATAGTAGTGATACATTGTGTGATTCTTTTATGTATTTCAGGTGTTATAACTGACTTGTCCTATACTCCTCCTGGAGTCTCCTGGACGCAAAAAAGACACCAGTCAAGAGTTATCTCTTCTGAAAGTTATGAATTTCATTACAACCAGACCCTGAGGTGAATGAAGTGAAGGTGTCATTTGTAGGGTGGAAAGTCGATGCTTTTCGGAGGACTTGGTATACTGATAAGCATACTTTTTCGCTCAATGAGGAAGGCAATAGTAAACCACCTCATGCCTCATTTTACTTCATAAAACCTCTAAAGGTTCAAACCAGCCTTTCGGCTGTTGACCTAAACAACATAATATACAAGACGTTGATTATCTGAACGTCAGCCATCTGAACAATCAATTATCCGAACCACCGTCGATGGCAAAAAATACATAAATTACTCATGCAAGGACCTTCTCTATCCTAGAAACCGCAATTTTATAGTATGAACGATAGTGTTCATTTGGTACTGCTGAAGTATTGTCACTAAAAAGAATGAAAAATGTTGTTGCTACAAAACGTTCAGCTTTAGTTCAAAACATAATATTCAAAATTTTTTAAAATAAAAATTACTGTATAATATGTACGAGTGCATTAAAAAGGTTGTTGTAAAGGATTTTATCAAAATTTAATTTTGATAATATCGTCGGCTTACTGGAAAAAGTCACTAAGTACAGTTTTGGCCTAAATGTAGTTAAGTACACTTTCAGTATCAGTTACATGCTACTCAACTGTGGAACAAATCATTATGTGCATATCTGGCTCTGTTTTCGTTTTATTTTGTGGTAAAATTCATTAAGTGTTAGTTTTGTAAAATTCCTTGTGAGGAAAAACTCATGATGCACTTAGTGATTTTGGATTCAGACGCCATGATCAATAAACGTTTCAGGAAAAACTCATTACTGCACATAGTGAGTTCTTCCTCTACAAAATCCAATATAGCCACTGAACTATTGAGTACTTAAGGAACCTCACGTGTTTATTTTTTATGGTTATGTTAACTTGCAATATTGTGTTCTGCATTTTTTAAGTGTACTACATAAATAAATCTGACAGAGCTATCGAAAATTTACGTGAACGAACGAAAATGATAATG
This sequence comes from Catonia carolina, assembly GCA_035578175.1. Taxonomy (NCBI): domain Eukaryota; kingdom Metazoa; phylum Arthropoda; class Insecta; order Hemiptera; family Achilidae; genus Catonia; species Catonia carolina. The sequence goes on along the minus strand of JAQMRL010000014.1, from coordinate 10,405,907 downwards.
AGTAAAGTCCTTTCCAACGAGAATTCTCTTTTAACTAATGGTAACCAAAAGGACAGTACAGAAATATTGAATAAGGGAGTAAAAAGGAGTAGAAATGAAGCTATTTACACAGATGAATTAGAGAATAAAATGTATGCCTTGTACACAGAAACCTATGTTAAAGAAAATACAAAACATGTTAGTAGTAATGTTTACCGAAGGATAATCTGCACTGAATACAATCTTTCTTTTTTCCATCCGAAAAAGGATCAGTGCCTCCTTTGCACTAAATATTCATCTGCTGATGTTACCAAAAAGCAATTGCTGGAAGAAATATATAATGCCCATCAGTTGCGAAATGAAAATTGTAAGAAAGCAAAGGAAGTTGATAAGGTAAGGGCTCAGACAGACAGTAGCTTTCAAATGGTTACTTTTGATCTGCAAAGTGTACTTCAGATCCCTTCGTCTGATGTATCACAACTATATTACAGCAGGAAATTGTGCGTTTACAATCTAACTATGTATGAAGGAGGTGGTGACAGTAAAGCGTATTGCTTTTGTTGGAATGAACTGAATGGTAAAAGAGGAAGCAATGAGATTGGGACAGTTTTGTTTAGGTATGTCAAAAAGCTTCCTCTTCCAGTTTCGCATTTGTCTCTGTTTTCTGATACTTGTGGAGGACAAATTAGAAATCAGAATGTAGCATCAGTTCTTTTACATGCAGTCAGAGTAACACATGTCAAAATAACTGAACTCAAATTTTTGGAGTCTGGTCACTCTTACATGGAGTGCGATTCTATGCATTCCGCCATACAGAATGCAAAACGTAATGTACCAGTTTATACCATGAGTGACTGGAAACAAATTTTCCGATCTGCTAGGTCCAAACAAAATAAAAGCAAGAAAGACCAGTATGAAGTTGAAGAACTTAAGTATCATGATATCTACGATCTCCATGCTCATAGTGCATTAGTCATAAAAACAGAAATATTGATGAAAATGGAGATAAAGTTAAATGGTTAAATATAAAATGCCTGAAATATGAAAAACAAAATCCTAACATTATTTTTTATCGTTATGATCATTGTGGAGATTACAAAAAAATGTATGTGGAAGGACGAGGCAGAAGGCGTCATGAGTACCCTGAATTGAAAAAAGCGTATGATCAAACACTACCAATAAGTGAGGTGAAAAAGAAGGACTTGATTCGGTTATGTTCAATTGGTGTAATTCCAGAAGAGCTTCAACCATGGTACATGAGCCTTCCAACGAGTAACAACTTTCAAGATCGATTACCTGAGCCTTCAGTTTCAGATGAAAGTGAAACAGACTAATATGAAAGTTTTATGACCATTATTTTTTTGTTAAATTCTAATGTATTTTATTGCAAACATAAATTAACTTGTGCTTTATTTGTAAGGACTTTTATAGTTTTATAGGATTTTTATAGTTAACGATAAAATTTAGTTTAAAAAAATAATAGATGTGAATATTCATAAAATAATACTTTTTTTTAAATAATCATAAAATAACTAATGTTATGTGTGCCGATTAGTGTTAGTTTTTTGGTAGCATTTAGTTTGTAGTATGCCGTTAGTTTTTAAAATCACAGTTTTCTATACTTGTAATAAACTTGTTGTTTTAGTTGAGATTTTGCTTTAGTTAAGTAATGTGTAATTTTTTTTTTAATTCCTAATTTGTGTACGTTGCAATCTGTTCAATTTAAAACAATAAGCAACCCCATGACCCAATGAGATTATGATGATGTGTAAATGAGGTGTAGTCTTGTACAGACCCCGGCCGACCATTCCTGAGAGAGTATGGTTAATTAAACCCCAACCATCAAAGTACACCGGTAACCACTGTCTAGTATTCAAATCCGTATAAAAGTAAACTACCTTTACTAGGATTTGAACCAGGAACCTTCGTCTCCGAAAATCAGCTGTTAAACAGCTGATTTTGGCGACAACTTTACCTCTAGACCAACCCGGTGGGTTAATGTGTAAATGAAATAAAAAATAAACAAATATTGTATTATGAAAATCATCTAATTACTGATTAATTCCATGTGTGTATGTATGCATATGTATGAATGTGCCGTTATGTCTCTTTGTTTCTTTTTTATTTATTTTAATAACATTTTTATGTTTATGACTATCAAACAAAATTTGTAATTCTTATAATAAACGAAATAATATTGTAATTTTTAAATTTTCATTGTTTTAGCTACATAATTTCTTATTATGATTTAACTTATTATTATTTTTAATAGTAAGTTAAAAGTAAGTAACTAAACAAATACGCAAATTTATTTCTAGGAAAAATTCACTAAGTGTCATTTTTAGGCATAAAATACAAATTATTTGACTAAATTGTAATTTATCTATTGTAATACACAGGTAGCAATGTTTTGAAATATAATAAAACACGATAACTTAATAGTTTGCAAAAATGAAATTTTAAGACAAGAAAATATACAAAACCATGAATATTTCAAAACTATCAAAATGTCACTTAATGAGTTTTTCCTATAAGCTGACGATATATTCAGTTTTTAAATTATGTATGTTTTGGTTTGTTTTTATAATATTTAGGACTCTACATTTGCAATAAATTAGTGTTTTTTTTTAAAGTAATGGTTATGCTAGCCTTTGTTGTTGTTTAGGTCAAAACATCAGCCAAAAGGCTGGTTTGAACCTCTAGAGGTTTTACTAAGTAAATCGAGGAGTGAGGTGGTTTACAATTGCCTTCTTCACTGAGTACAAAAGTAGCCTATGCTTATCAGCATGCCAGGCCCTCCGAAAAGAATCTTTTTTGCACGCTGCAAATGACACATTCACCTCATTCACCACAGGGTCTGGCTGTATACTGAAATTCATTACTTTCAGAGGAGATAACTCTGACTAGTGTCTTTTGCACCTCTACCTCTTCTGTTCTTAAATGATTCAGTCATATAATTGGCTGACCATGTGATAAGAAACAGAACTATTTACTCTAGCCCTGCAACGAACTGATTGAGTGTAAATAATTTGACACTCCACCTGTCCGTTATGGACGAAGCTAGCCTTTATAACTTATGAAATATTTACATTGTTGTGGTACAGAGAATCAAATTATAATACACTAGAGACATGATTATCCAGAGTGTGTTTATATGAAACAGGAAAAATATTTTAATACTTTGTTTTTGATTCAAATTTAAATAATAAATACTGTAGGAGAACAAAAGTCATATTTGTAAAATATTATCATATCTGTAAAATATTTGGGTGTTATTCTGGACTTGGAGAAAGCACATTGCTAATTTGAAAAAAGGTTTTGGGAGTGTGCATTAATAAAATATTTTATTACTTAAAGCATTATGGTTCAATAAAAATTTTGATTTCTTTCTATTATGCTTTAGTTGAATCAAGGTTTTAATAGGGGGTGTTACGCTGGGGTGGAGCAACTGCGCACACCAAAGAATATGAAAAATACTTAACATTGTAAACGCTTTTCCACATTGTTGATTAAGTGGCTGTTTACAGTTGAGGATACAGAAACATTTTCTGATGTTAATTTATTTCATCTTCTTTATTTACTATTAAATTTAGTTTTTTTTTTTTTGTTAATACGTGCAAGACATTTAATTGGTATTATTTCTATAGTTACTTTTGAATAGTTATCTCCGCTTTTGCTTTGCAGTCAAATATTGCCGTAATTGTATTAATTCTTATTTTATCTATTTGTTGTATTTATATATATATTTTTGTTAACGTTGTCTATATGTTACTACATTTTGACATTGTATTTTCATGGATGGTATTCTCCATCACAGCTTTTGCTACAGGAGATACCTAGTTCCACATTTTGTATAAAATTCCTATTTTGTTTAATTTAATTTAATTTCAATTCATTGTTATACTGATTTGTGTATAATACGTGGAAAAAGGGTTATTATTAATAAAATAATATAATTATATCATAATTTTTTTTTTCTATTTTGGTTTAACATCCGACTGTTCTGCAATTATTGCTAATGCAGACGGTAAAGGATAAAATGATTTTTGTAACGTATGAAAATATGCCGAGTCTGAATATGATTCGAACCAAGACCGCATGATGAGAGGCAAGCACGTTACCAACTACGCCAATGTGGCCGGCAATTATATCATAAGAGTGCTGTGTAAAGTTTTGCAACAAAAGATTGTACTTTACCATAAAATAAACGTACACCAAAACTACTGTATAAGTTTAGTGTAGAGTATATCTAAAGATGTATGTGTATAGAAAGCTACAATGTATGAGGTGTGGCTATTAAATAATGAGACTGACGTTGTTTAATTTTATACATAATCACTTATTGTCACATTTAATATACACTCCTTCTCTATCCCTACAACGCTCCATGCAAATTTTCCATTGTTGAAAACAGTGCTGGAAGTCATCTTCTGTCAGCTCTTTCAGGACACGTGCCGCTTTCTCTTTTACAGCTTCCACAGACTCAAATCTTGTTCCTTTTAATGCAGATTTCATCTTAGGGAACAGGTAGAAGTCACATGGTGCAAGATCTGGTGAATAATGTGGATGTTCTAACACTGAGATACTGTACTTGGCTAGGTACCTCTAGACAGATAACGCGGAATGAGCTGGCGCATTGTCTTGGTGGAGAACCCATGATTTGTCCTTCCATATTTCAAGGTGTTTTTCCTTACTCTTTGACATAGGTAGTTTAGAAAGTACCTCAAGGTAGTAATATTGATTAATTGTTTGACCTTCAGGAACCCAGTGAAGGTACACAATCCCGGATATAAAAAAAAAACAATCATCATTTCTTTAAATTTTGACTTGCTCATTCGAGCTTTTTTGGCTCTCGGTGAAGTTCGGCTCTTCCAGTGCATGGATTGGCGCTTCGTTTCCGGATCGTAAGTAAGAAACCGTGTTTCATCACATGTTATTTTCGTTTCCAAAAAAAGGGTCATTTTCAATCGCATACAAATTGTCAGTACAAACATTTTTGTGAGCTTCATTTCAAACATTTTTGAGCGGCATGTGTCCTGAAGGAGCTGACAGAAGATGACTTCCAGCAATTTCCAACAATGGAAAATTCGCATGGAGCATTGTAGGGATAGAGAAGGAGTGTATATTGAAGGTGACAATAAGTGATTATATGTATAAAATAAAAATAAAATTTTTTACAACGTCAGTCTCGTTATTTAATAGCCACACCTCGTATGTTAGAGATAGAGAATAGTATGTTCAATAGATCTTTAAGAATAAATAAATAAATATATTCCTATATTCATATAGACAAGAGAAAGTAATAATTGACAATAACAAAGTTTTTGCTGAATCTGAAACTTACAGCTCATATGAAAGCAGAATATGTTCAGATAAATATGTGTTAAAACATTTTCTTTGAAACCCACAAAATCAATATTTTTGGTTTCACAAACTGAGCAGATTTATAAATCACTCCACCATTCTAAAGATATCAAAGTTGGCAAATAATATTAAGTATATTAATAACTTACTAATTTTTATGGTTCCAGTTTAATTTTGTATTAATATTCAGAATTTTAGAAGTTTCAATACGTACAGAGATTTTTCATTAACTTAGTCATTCAAAATAGTTTTCAAATAATTATTATTTAAAATGTATCAATATTACTAAAAAATTTACAAAACAAAAACTGATTAAGATAATCCTTAATCATTGTAACAACAACATCTACTAAGTGCACTGAAGTTCTATCGAACCGATTTCATGTTTTGCTTGTTGCTGTACAGTTGCTATGGCAACCGAATATTAAAATGTTACTAATGACACGGTCCGTCGCCCATCTGTTTTATTATATCATTTAACGAATCATTCATTTATAACTCGTTCATAATTATTAGTTCGTTCATTTTCAACATTTTTACTTTCTCTTGCGTATAGGAAGGTATAGTATTTAGGAAGGTAAGCAATGTTTTCATGTCGAGTTTTCACGAGAAATACACGTTTTCAAAGCCCCTCAACGCAAAAAAAAACAAGTTTTTACTTATTGGTGTGTGTGTGTGTGTGTTTGTGTGTGTGTGTGTGTATGTGTGTGTGTATGTGTGCGGCGCGCATGTACCTGTGTGTGACAAAATATCTCAAGGACGGAATATTGTACGAAGTTGAAACCGTAAACTTAGGTACCTATAGATACTGTCTGTCTATAACTTGATAGCCTCCAGCATAGGGAACAATATGCGATTGTAAAACCATTTCGGAAAACACTCATGTAATTTTTTAAAAGGTTAAAAAGGTTTTAAAAGGTTGGGAGTAACAGCTGATCATTTATCATTTATAATCAGCTGTTACTCCCAACCTACATATTAGTTAATATTTTACGCAGTTAAGAATGTGCGTTTTATGTGCGTCTGTTTTGATTTTAAATAAAGCGAAATTTCAATATCATTATTCATATTTTTCCTGAGTAATTCACATAAATCTTTTCAGAATTAAATTTTCTACAAATTTATGTAAGAAAAAATACACCTTTATTTACCATTTATGGAAGTAATCTTACGTTAAACACAAAAATGTGTTATTTCTTGGCACCAATTCTTGTGTTTTATGTAAGATATCTCTGAAAGTATTGCATTTACAGCTCTGGAACCAATTTTATTCAGTTTTTCAGATTAAAAAACATAAGAAACAAACGTATTTGTATCTTTGTGACTACCTTTAACATTTTTATACGGCCTTACTTCACCGAGGGTACAGAGTTCTAGGTGAAATTTTTCGCTAGCCGTAACTCGCTAACTAAGCGTTTTCAGGCATATGTTTATATGAACTTTTTTTCTTATTTTTAGCTATAGAATGAGATCCCAAGAGATTACCGTATAGTTTTGAATCACTCTATATATAGGAATTAAATTATTGTTTTCATGTCGATTTTACGAAATCGAGTTTTCACCGGATCTACACGTTTTCAGACCCCCCGAACAAAAAAAACATGTTTTTAACGATTGGTCTGTTTGTGTGAACAAAATATCTCAAGAACGGAACATCGTACGAACTTGAAACTTGAAACTTAAGTTAGATACTACTACCGGACCCGACACGAACATTTTCATCAAAATCGGTCAACCGGAAGTGTATAATCAAATTGATAGCAATCTAAAAGATCTAAAACTTTTATTTAGAGCATTTTTTCTCTACAGAACCTAGTTTTGCGTGAAACAGTGATTTTCCGTATTTTTTAAGCCAAACTGACATTGATTTTCAATTTTCGTCTTTCACTCATGATTAAAATTAGGTTATATTTATTGAGGTTTCCTTTTTGTTTATTTCTATTGTTATATTACTAAAATGTTAGGTTATATTGTTGATTATTTGCATTGGCAAGATAAAGTTGTGTGAGTGTTTCACACCAAATTTTTTTGATTGTGTTATTCCTTCATTATTAAAATGGCAGAAAAATCTGTCAAGAAAACGAGAAAGGACACCCAAATGAAATTTTATAGAGCAGTGGTTGTACCAATCATAACATACGGGTGTCATTACACAGGAATAAATCTCGTATCCAGGCTGCTGAAATAAAATTTTTGCGCGGGGTAGGTACTTGTAATTAAACAATTTTTCAAAAAAAAAAATTTGTAAGGAAACTTTTTATGAAAGGTTAAAAAACAAACTTCAAGTAATTTACAGAATTAAACAGATTTTGGTTTAATAATTCATTTTATTACAAACAGGTCTGTACACAGTGTACTTCGATTACAAAACTAAGTTACCATTAGTTAAAGTTAAGACATAAATGAATTTCGCACATCAAAATTTTTTCATTTTTGAAATGATCGTAGCATATTAAAATACGTATAAGCAGCATTTGTTACCTGTAAAATATGACAATATTATATAAAATAAAATAACATTGATTTCGTCTAAAAAATAAATATTAAAGATCTGTTTAATTTGTAAATACTGTAGTAATAGTCTGCCTACTTTATTTTAAATAGTACGGTATAATGGTAACCAACTACGACGGCATGCGGGCCGCACATGCGCAGTAAGTAGATCCCCACCACGGCGTCGTAGCCTGATACAGGCTGCCTCTAAAGTAGGTACTCACGACTCGTTGAATTCTGTTCTTGTGGTAATCGTTTTTGAAATTTGTGTCGCTGTCGAAAGCCGATTAGTTGTGCGCGCACAAAATTCGGGGGAAAATGTCTGCGATTAAATTTGGGGTAATAGGCAATAAAGTTTTTGTAAATGATGTACCATACATTTTGACAGGCCCGAAAGAGAAGGACGTCATACCCTCTTTCTCTTATATTTACAATATTTTAAGTACCTGAATAATGATTATGTAGAAATATAGCTTAAGTGTGTACTTTTAAAATGTATAGTCTATAATAAAATTGGGGGCCTTTTCCGTTTTCTGTATGCCACTATCAAATCCGAATTCCCTGAAGGGTTACACAATTCTCCGCCAACCTGACTATAGTACGTTTTTTCTTAGTTGAGTCCTAGCGTAAACAAGCCACTGGGCGAGTGAAACGAACAGAACAGTGTTTAAAAAAGTTTGCTTACACTACGTTCGCTCGTACCTTTCATGCCGTTGCATACTTTTACACGAAAAACTATTGAGTCTACTATTGAATTTAAACCCCATAGATAGAATTAGTTTAGGCCTATAAAGAGTGGACCGGCTACTGTTGAATCGGACCATTAGTGACAACCAACAATATCTTATTAAAAGTAGGTAACTAATTTCTAAAGGAAAATTGATAAATAATAAATCTTAAAGCAGTTTTGTTGACATCATCAAATTTGTCTGGCGTTTTACGTTTTTTTTTTTTAACTGAGGTTTTTAAAACATCACTCTGTTAAAATTCTTTTCTACTCTGTGAACACTTGAACAAGATGCACCGGGAAATTCAGTAGTAAAAGGTTCTATCTCTTTAATTTCTAGGTTAGGATATTTATTAGCAAACTTATTGAAAACATTAATTCCATTTGTCTTTTCTCCGCTTCGGAAAGGTTTCCGATTTTTATGTTTAATATTACTTCCGGAAGAAGAAGGTTCATCCACCATCATTAATACATCTGTTGTCGCACAATCACAACCACGCACTTACACCAAAAAACTAAGAAAAAATACGAAAATTGATGCGAATAAATAGAATTTCACATCAAATCGCACACTAAATGATGAAGACATCACACCACGTATTTCAAAATGTGACTGACTCATATACTACAAGATTTAGTTTGTTTTGATTACACCAATCTATAAAACTGATAAAGTCATGTGAAATGAAAATAATTCGTGTATAGCAATGACAAAATCATTATAATTTTATTATTAGGCCTATTATATTATACCACCGACGATTGAATTGACAAAATGTAATGAGTAGGTGTTTTTTTTAGATCACCGGTTAGCTTGCAGAGAGTTCACCCAAGGCCACGCGTGTTTGTGTGTTGTGTATTTACAAGGACTAACACATAAGCAGTTTGTTTAAATCAGGACTCAACTAATAAAAAACGGACTATAGAATCCTGCGTAGTGTCAACTCCACTCCGATTTCGCAGTTAGTTACTACACAGTCTACTATGAATTTGATGATAATTTGCGATGATAACCGTCTGGTTTTTCGCCCTAAAACAAAACAAAAAAAATACTATGAATTTTGTAGAGTTACTTAATAATATTCGGACGGAGGAAGATGCTGTAGAGTTCCTTCAGGAAAGGAGGTTATTGCATAATCTCAGATGTTATAACTTAAAAATTCTGTGTGATAGACTTTCTCTTTCCAATGTAAATAATTAAAAATATAACGTAATAGTAATGTAAGCAAAAATTTAAATTAAAAAATATAACTTACCTAATAGTTATGTAGGATAGCAAAATAAAACAATTAAAATAAGAAATAAAATTATTAAAAACAGTATCTTATTGTAGGTGAAAAAATAATGGCGAAACAGATCGTAACTTACCTTCAAAAAATTGTTTAAATTTAAGTAATACAATTTAAAAGGTCGTATATAAAAATCTTTGCTGCATAAATTGACAAAGAGTAGTGATTTCTTTAACCAAATAGGGCTGTCAAACCATGAGCATTCATAAAGCGCAATTCTTAACTTTTCACCCTGAAACAGATAAAGACACTTAATCAGGAACAGAAAAAACTTAATCAGAAAAAACTGATCCTCATGAACTTGAAAATGAAGATTACGGGATTATACATCGTAGAGATTAAGAGGGATCTCAATAAAATTGGACTGGCAATTGAAAACGCGATTGACAAGAAAAAAATAAACAGTACTCTCAAAACATACATTGGGGAAGAGCAGAAAGACGCATGGTGGAGGTTACGGATGAGATACGGAAACAAAGATTGGACAGTCTCAAAAAGTACAGGCAAAACCGAAAGGCTAGACCATTATATATACCTAGCTATCCAAAGAACACTAGAAATTGATTAGTTTATTGGTCCAATGTGGCCTCAAAATAGAAAAAAAAAATTACTTACTTCGTCTGTTTAAAAAATACATTAACTTACTAGGTAAAGTAACTCGTTCTTCGAAGGTTTCCTTGGTGCCGTGGACGGTCGGTTGGGGGTACCGAGTTCGATCCCTGTCAGGTCTGATATTCTTTAACTATTCATTGTTATCTATTGCAACGTCAGCATTATTATTTATGAAAATAAAATAGTTAAACGTAAAATAAAAGCGAGATCTTGGTGTTTTTAAATTAAGACATGCAGCGCTTTATTATTTTCATAATAAATGAAAGGTAAATCACTGTGTGTATAATGTAACTGTAGGAAATTTAATTATTCGTTACAGAGCAAGAAAAATTACTGTTATGACACCGTTAAATGAAAGGTAAATCACAAAAGGAACACTCTGCGATGGTGACCACTATTAAGACGACTGATTCATTTTTGACTAGCCTATGTGATCGAGAAAAGGTGTATAAGGTACTGGTGGAATGGGTAGGTAGGTACTGACTCAACGAATACGGGTTTACCGGCGCGTACGCCTGTGTTTATTGTTCTGTTTATTTTGTAATATGTTAAAATTCTTCTAAAAATATTGGTTTATTTTTTTTAATTGGTAATATCTCCGTTATTATGCATGAAAATTAAAAACTTTACATAATAAAACTTATTCGCCTTTAAACGTTTCGTAATTTCGATTATACTATACAATTTTCTAATACATTAACTTTTAACGGAGATATTCGTAGTTTTTTGTTTACCCCTCCCCCTGAACTCCCCCGTCCCTTTGACATATTAAAAAAAATTATGGCCTATTTTCATTTTGATCATGTCCAGAAACCTAGATACCGAAATTTATTGAATTTGGTTCAGCGGTTCTTGCGTGATGCCGTAACATACAAACAGGCAAACAGACAAAAACTCAGCTGAACTTATTTTCGGTGTTTACATGGTACATCTGGCGTAGAAACAAAATTTGGTGCATTTTAAAAAATTTACAGAAAAAATCACAATTTTATTCGTATAGATAAGCACATAATTAGTATCTAATTATGTGCGATACAGTGCTCTGATAATTCCTTTATACTTTCTCTTACCCTACATGAATATTTTAGAGAAGAAATGTATTATTTTCATGTCAAGTTTTCCAAAACGAGTTTTTACCGAAATACAGGTTTTTAACGATTGATCGCGCTCATGTGTGTGAACAAAAAATATCTCAAGAAAGGAATATTGCACAAAGTTTAAACTAGGAATTTTAAGTTAGTTACCACGAGGGGACCATAATGTTGCCGCCTTAGTATGTTTACGTATCAGACGAACTAATGTCCCATAGCCGAGCGAGTGAGAGGGAGATATGTGGCATAACTACGCATGCGCCCAAAGGTCTTTACCGTTATAATCCAAATCTGAAAACATACTTCAGTCGTTATCTTGCTTGTTAGTTTACTGCATGCATAAAAGCTTGCTCACAACAATGAGTATAATTACAGACAATGTTATTGGAACGGCGTGTATGGCTTCTGCGAGTGAGAGCATTATGCATTCTCTCACTCCCATGGCTAGGGGACATTAGTTCATCTGAATATTGTATTTTACAGCAAAAACGTAGACTACTATATAATAAAAGTTAAAGGAAATTAAAAATGTTATTTTTTAATTCAAGCATTTTCTTCTACAGAGCCTAGTTTAGAGTCAATTAATGTGTTACTCTTGACACTAAAATGTGACTCATGAAGTGTTATGTGTTCTCAGTCCAATTGAGGAGTTTGATGGAAAAAGGAACCTAAAATACTATAGGCCCTTTTTCCATCGAAGTGACGCACTCTGATATGTTAATGCTCTCTGTATTTGTACAAAGTTTCATATCTCTATGTTTTTTCTAAAAGATGTGACGACGATATTTAGAATATCATGTCAAGGCAGGAAAATTCGTTAACTCGTAGGCAGTCAATGAAGTTACGTTGTAAACTAATTAAATTGTTGTAATTTACTGTGCGGTTCCAAGCTCTTTGTAGTTGCGGGGTGAAGGGTACGGGTGAGGTATATTGAATGAGTGACGCATGCCGGGAGAACGATTGTTGTATTACTCTGATACAAAACATTCGTTTTCAAACTTTCCGTATTTAACATATTTATTTGTATTTATTACATTTATTTAATTACATATTTTGATATGAATTGGTAAGTTAAATATTATGAATCCGACCAAGTTAATAACCCGGTAGGTATTTGTTAAATTAATGCGCCGATGATTAGAATATTTTTTTAGTTTGGTTAGTACACTCTACCACTACATATGCAACAGCTGTGAAACAGTATAGTTGGGAGCTGACTTGTTTGCTAGTGCGGGATGAAGGGCAAGGGGGACTGGCGGCAGTGAGACATAATGTTGTCATAGCAACGGTTGTTTTAAATCCACATGGCGACGTGTGTACTGTACATTCTGAAAATATTTACTCTTCGTATTTGTCAGTTGTTACTGTAAGACCGTTAACTGTAGTGGTGTTAATTACCCTTGGAGCTCGTAAAGTTATTAAAGATAGATGATAACGAATGAGTGATATTGGGCCTCCCGGTTAGGTAAGGGTTAACAATAGCTCAGAAGAACTCTTTCGGATTGCTACCAGTAGGGTAAGCATTGCCATGATTAAGTGCTCGCGGCTATCAAAGCTTCAAACGAAGTAAGCCGACAATACTTCCGACAGGGGCGGTAGGCCTGTGTCAGCACTGCAGAGGGCTAGTAACCGCCCCTACTCCAGCGCTCTGGTGGCTATAATATAATACTTATTTTTACTCCGCAAGGGAAAAATGACGCTTCCGCTCGCTGACCCGACACCGTAACCGTTGTCGACAGGGTCCGTCATCGCTCGCGGCGACCGACTCTTCCGCGTAAACAACCTCTGCTTGAACGGCCCTTTTCACGACCCCAACCATTTAGAATTTTTCCCCACCGCTTAATATCTTCATCCGGTAACAAGTGATTTTCCGTATTTTTAAGTGCAACAGAGGTAGATATTCATTTTGCATCATTAACTCACAATTAAAATTAGGTTGTTTTTAATTTCACGTTGTTTATTATTTGATTAAACATAGGTTATAATAATTAAAATTATGGTTAAATTATTAATTATAATATTAAATGTACCATACCGCATCATATAACTCCTGTCCGAATGAATTGATTACATATAAAATATACAATGCGGGGAACAAAATCGCAATGTTTTTCACCTTATTCACAATCTCTGGTGTCTAGAATAAAAAAAAAATTATAATTTAGTTAAATGAAACAGAAAATCCAAATTATCGGTACAAAACAAATTGGTTAACCACCTATTGTCGATTTCTTTATCATAGATACCCAAGTTTGTAGCCTTGTTTGTTCAAAACAGCTAGTTCAATTTTAACGTACTATGAATTAAAATTTAGCTGATTTCAATCTGCATTGTTACATGTCAGTTTCATATTTTCAGCGTTTTTTAATACTGCGATATCAGTATGAAAATAAAACTAGAGCCGGGTTTTTTTTGTTGCTGCAACAGATCGGATGCATTTAGAGGCTTATAACTCAAACACCGCTCAAACAATTTTTTTCAGATTTCACCAGATATAAACTTATATTTACCTGATATAAACTTATATATTATATTATAAATTTATATGTTGTTATTGTATATATAAAATTTCAGACGTGTAGCGTATTTAAATTTTGAGTTATTAGTACAATTCTCAACCCCTGTTAACTCCGTAACCGCTCATTAATTCAGAAATTTCAAAAAATCATTGTAGACTATTCAGTATAAAAAAATAAATACAAACTCCTTAATATTATGGAACAGCGATTGACCAATTTTTGGCAGATTTTTTTAATTATTTTAATAATAGGTAGATGATGCGGGGGCTGGAAGAAGCTTAACCATGTTGCCACGTCTTTTCATGGGTTCTGTTTTTTTCCCTAAATGCTAAAGTCGCATTCCAACGAAATATTCAACTATTTATTGATAATGAATAGGAAAATCCTTTCTACTATTACAAAGGTGGCAACAAAGTTGAACGTGCTACATGTTCTGAAAGATGAACTAAGTGAAATATGCGCTAAAAAACGGGCACATACGAGGTATGGCTATTAAATGACGAGACTGACGTTGTTAAAAATTTTATTTTTATTTTATACATAATCACTTATTGTCACCTTCAATATACACTCCTTCTCTATCCCTACAACACTCCATGTGAATTTTTCCATTGTTGGAAACAGTGCTGGAAGTCATCTTCTGTCAGGCCTTCAGGACACGTGACGCTTTCTCTTTTACAGCTTCCACAGACTCAAATCTTGTTCCTTTTAATGCAGATTTCATCTTAGGGAACAGGTAGAAGTCACATGGTGCAAGATCTGGTGAATAAGGTGGATGTTCTAACACTGAGATGCTGTACTTGGCTAGGAACCTCTTGACAGATAACGTGGAATAACCTGGCGCATTGTCTTGGTGGAGAACCCATGATTTGTCCTTCCACATTTCGGGGCGTTTTTTTCCTTACTCTTTGACGTAGTTTAGAAAGTACCTTAAGGTAGTAAACAGTTAATATTGATTAATTGTTTGATTTTCAGGAACCCAGTGAAGGTACACAATCCCATGGATATAAAAAAAAAACAATCATCATTGCTTTAAATTTTGACTTGCTCATTCGAGCTTTTTTGGCTCTCTGTGAAGTTCGGCTCTTCCAGTGCATGGATTGGCGCTTCGTTTCCGGATCATAAGTGAAAATCTCCGTTTCATCACATGTTATTATCTTCTACCTGTTCCCTAAGGTGAAATCTGCATTAAAAGGGACAAGATTTGAGTCTGTGGAAGCTGTAAAAGAAAAAGCGGCACATGTCCTGAAGGAGCTGACAGAAGATGATTTCCAGCACTGTTTCCAACAAAGGATCGTATGGAGCGTTGTAGGGATAGAGAAGGAGTGTATATTGATGGAAGCAATAAGCGATTATGTATAAAATAAAAAAAATAAAGTTTTTACGTTAGTCTCGTTATTTAATAGCCACAACTCGTATTTTGTTTTTAAGTCGCTAGAAAATGCCTAATACACTTCCGTGTTTCGTGATTCATACGAATAAAATAACAAAAAACCAAGCTTTAAAACGAGCCGTACCAGAAATTTTTATGTGTCTTACTTGGTGAGATACGCGGTTCCTAACACAGGCTTTTCCTTTCGTTTATGTACTATAGTTAAAGAAATACTTGCCTATTTTTTGGAACAATTTCAAATATCATTTATATGACTACTTACTTCTGCTAAATAATACAGATACACGCAGATATAAAAACAAACTCCATTGTTCAGTGCAGTTGATATTACATTCACGGAACTGTTTAGCATTGTAAAATTCCTGGAAATAAATAAGAAAAAAGATTTAAACTGTTCGAATAAAATTTCCCATTACATCATGAAAATTGCACATATATTTGGTAAAACTACATCCATTTATAAATACCGTAAAGCATTAGTTATCCAAACTAATTGACAACATAGCGGTTCTGATAATCAAATAGTTCGAATGTCAAATGAGCTAAAAACTGTAATTTGATATACTGTACCGTAACAATGTAAAAAAATCTGGTGTGAAACACTCACACAACTTTCTCTTGCCAATGAAAATAATTAACAATATGACCTAACATTAGTAATAAAACATTAGAAATAACGAAAGACTAACCTCATTAAACATAACCTAATTTTAATCATGAATGAAAGACGCAAAATGAAAATAATTTCAGTTTGGCTTAAACATACGGAAAATCAATCTTTCACGCTAAACTAGGCTCTGTAGAGAAAAATGCTTTAAATAAAAGTTGTAGATCTCTTAATTTCCTATAAATTTTATTATATACATTTTTGTCGTAAAATGCATACTAAGGCTGAAATCTTTAAAAAATCGATTTTTCACACGTTTTCGTGAGAAAAAACAGAAAATCGCTAATTACCGCTAAACTAAGCGTTATACAAAAAATGTTTTAATTAGAGGGTGTAAGATTTTTAATTCTCTACAACTTTTATTATATGTATTTTTGCGCTAAAATGCATATTAAAGCCGCAATCTTAAAAAACATTTTTTTACGTGAAAACTGCTTCACCAAGAATTTCAGCAAACATGGCGCCTACCCTATCTTGTAAAGCATAAAGAATTTAGTAAATGAGGCGATTTTAAAAAAAAATCGTAGGACCCGTTTTTGAGAAAATCGCAAAAAAGTGAATAATTACACGAATAAACTACTACTTCCGGTTGACCGATTTTGATTAAAATGTTCGTGTCGGGTCCGGTAGTGGTGTCTAACGTAAGTTTAAGTTTCAAGGACGTATAATTTTTCCAAGTTATCCTAGCGTGGTTGTAGGATGCGCAGAAGGCTAGTTTCGGTACGCCTGTTGTAGAGGAATGGGTGGGGGTGAAGGTAGAAGTTGTATAGGAAGTAAGGAGTAGGGGAACCGTTTCGTGTTCGATGCAATACGTAGAAGTGGATCAGTCGCATCGTTCTGTGCTTACTAGTGAAGTCAGCTTAGTGACTGGTATTTAAACAGTATTTTTTAATACTATATTATCTGAAACAGTATTTTTCAATACTATATTATTTAAACAGTATTTTTCAATACTATATCTGAAACAGTATTTTTCAATACTATTATTTAAACAGTATTTTTCAATACTATATCTGAAACAGTATTTTTCAATACTATTATTAAAACAGTATTTTTTAATACTTTACACTTCTATTTATATAATGCCTCAGCCAAGATCTGCACGCCGTTTGGGAGCAGGGATTGCTCTTAAAAGCCAGAGTAAATGCATAATCATGAATGTATTTAGTAATATTTCAGCAGAAAACCCTGAAATGCAACGTTCCGATATTCACAAGCGCGTGGCTAATCTCTGTGGAAATCGGTACACACAATAAGAAAAGTTATCACGGAATCGAATAAATTAGGGGCAAATGACACATTTAGTACACCAGGAAAAACTCGAGACCGGAAAATAAAGAAAACAAATCTTGATAGTTTTCAGAAGTCTGCTTTGAGGAATATCGTTTATAATTTTCACAAAAATTATCAACAACTACCAACTTTGGGGAAAGTCTTATCCACCTTGAAAACACAAAATCCTGAACTAGGACTCAACGTTTGTATAGAAACATTGCGGAAAATTTTGAACAACATGGGTTTCAAGTGGAAAAGAACTGAAGACAATCGTAAAATTTTAATTGAAAAGCACGACATCAGATTCAAACGTATCATGTTTCTGAAAAAAATTAAAATTTATCGAGAAGAGGGACGCCCGATTATTTATTCCGACGAGTCGTATATCCATTCCACCCACGGTAAACCATTCGCATGGACTGATGGCACAAGTAATGGTTATAAGAAAAACATATCAAAAGGATCGAGACTAATAATTGCACATGCTGGGAATGAGAATGGAGGAGTGACTGGTGCCTTGCTGATTTTTTAATCTGGGCAGAAAACAGGGGATTATCACAACGATATGAATGCACAGAATTACGAGAAATGGTTGAAAACGCAGCTTATTCCGAATCTTCCTGCACATTCTGTTCTAGTTATTGACAATGCACCATACCACAACAAAATATTGTCTCCAGCACCAAATTCGAACAGCAGAAAGGACATATTACTGGACTGGTTGAGATTAAGAAATATTCCATGTTGTGCTAGTATGTTTAATTCGGAATTATACGAGCTAGTAAAATTAAACAAACCCCGTTTAGCAGAATTTTACTTTGATAAAATAATGGAAGAACACGGACACAGCGTATTAAGATTGCCGCCATATCATCCAGAACTCAACCCGATCGAATTAATATGGGCAAGAGTAAAAAACGACATAGCGGCTTGTAATATTGGCAACACAATAAATGACGTGAGAGATATGGTAAATAAAAAGTTTGAGGAATTGACTCCGGAATTTTGGAAGAACTGCTGTGACCATGTTCGTAAAACAGAAAATGAGTTTTTCGAATCTGACAGGGCAGCAGACTTGATGGCAGACGAAATGATTATTGCGCTTGACAGCAGTAGTGATGACAGTGCTGATAATTCCGAGTCAGACACTGATGAAGAAGATTTAGAAGGTATACAGCCATTACCATAAATATTGTTTTAAAAAATAGGTTTAATAATAAATGTATTATTAAGTATAATTATAATGCTAATTGTATTGTATCTGTTGTTTTAAAATTGTGTATTGAATTAATAAATGTGATGTACAATTAAAACCCTGAAATAAACTAAAAAAGATGAAACAGAAAAAAACAAACATTTTCATTTGATAAATGCGCAAAGGCACTTGAGCGTGCGTGCGTCTTCACACACGTGTCTCCTGCGATAGCGCTAGTTGTGTAATATGAGCAAGGTATACACACAAACATTCACGTGACACAACTGTTTATGCAAACTCACACAAAACCACCCACACTCGTACACACACGTAAACGCACACCCTTCTCACACTCGATATAAACATGTCAACATTTATATATAAACATCTCAACATAAACACATACGTCAGATGATTTACCACCTCCAGATGTGAGTAATAACAAAAAAAAGAAAAAAGAAAATTTAATTGAAAAATAAAAACGAATTGTTGAATTTTATTCCATCTTAAAACTTTTAAAGGAGAAGACATTCTTCACAATTTTTAATAAAAGGAACTAAAAAAACACAACAACAATTTTAATCAAGAAAGATTTTAATAAAAGGATTTTAATTATTTTAAAGTGTTTTAAAGAATTTTAAAACTTTGTAATTATTATTTTAAAATACTTGTTATATTTTGTGTTGATTGGAAGCAAATAAATTTATCTATTTTTTTAACTAACATTGAGTACAAAAATGGTGCCGTGACCAGGATTGAACATAATCAGAAAATAAAAATTTAATAAAAGTAATACAAGAGTCGACAAATAATTCAAGGCAAAGAAAACGATATAATTCAATATAGTCAAAAACAATATAATTCTTCTAAAATTTCGACAAAATTATAAGCTACTCACATCTGTAAGGTAAACTCACGTCAACCGGTAAGTCATCTGTTACATACACAATAATTAATCAACATAAATATGGATAGACAAATAGCACTGATTCTCGATCCTGCTAGACTAGACGAAACCAATCTTAACTTTCAACTTAGAGTACGAAAAAGTATCACAACGGGAAACGTTAGACAAAAACGACAACGATTACAGAAACTAGTAGATAACGGACGACAAATCGATCTCAATACACTACGTAGATTCGACCTTGACAAACAACTAACAGATTGTCAAAATTATCTATTAAAGTTACGAAACACAGAAAATTTAAATGATTTAGAAAAATATAATGCTGAAATTTTTGACGATCGACTTAACAAAATTTTAACGTTTGTATTACCCAATAAACCAGATAAGGCCGTAGGTTTCCAAAATTTAAGAGAGGAGCTCGATATTTGGAAAGCAAATGAGTTACGTAATATCGAAGCTAGACCCAATTTCGAACAAAATTTAAATCCGGAAGAGGCATATTTAAATGATAATCCTTTACCTAATCAAAGACAAGGGATTCTTAATTATGACTTTATAAATAATCCGGCAATACAAAGTCCCGTTCTTAGAAACGATGTTCCTGACATTTTAATACCGAATGCAGTAGGTAACAATAATCCCTTGTGTTTTCAACGTGAATTGAACTTTAATTGGACAAAAATTGCAAATCCAATAGAAAATGAATTAAAAAATTTAACTATTACTGATGGTCGCGACATTGACACATTAGTACGAAATATTAAAATTATTAAACAGATACAGAAACGTTATGCAGTTGACTTGCCCCTGGTGTTGTTAACTCCGTTTATGGCCGGTTTCACAGAACAAATTTTTGAAAACTCTATTAGAAATAACCATAATTTCGATCAATTTCATCGAGATTTAGTAAATAAATTAATTACACCAAAGATGAAAGAAATATTAAAATTAAAATTATTATACCGAAACCAGTCACAAACGGAGACCCTTGCGGAATACATGAAAGTAATTTTAGAAAAATCATGATGTATTAAGACTAGATTTAACAGAAGGTGAGCTAATTAATGTGATTTTGACCGGTTTAAATGAAATGTATGCCACACACATAGGCATAATTGGTAAACCCAATAATTTACAGGACTTTAATAAACTAGATGCTTATGTTTATGAAAGAGTTTACGCCAGAACTCTTAATGATCTTGGTTCATCAAGTATGAATACTACAAATAATCTAAATACAACAAATACCGCGGTACCTATTCAGGTTAGACAAAACACCTTAAAAGAAACAACGTTTAACAACACCACATCACAAACATCGCTCACAACTCTGAAGTGTTTTTATTGTAACAAATTGGGACACACTAAAAGAAATTGTAAACTTTGGAAACAAAAGGGGAATTACCGTATTTCAAAAAACTAATTTCACACAAGTACGAACAACATAAACATATGGTTTGTATTTGTGAAAATAATGTAAACAAACATTTAAAAATAGGTAAACAAAAATCAAGCTGTAATTACGCGTTAAAGACTTTAGCAATAAAAATTAAAAATGATATCTTTAATGCTCTTATTGATTGTGGTTCAACACACAATATTATCAGTCAAAAATTGTATAATCTTTTAAAAAATAAAAAGGCAATTATAAAGGAGGAAAACTTTAACGCTATTTGTCTTACAGCTGACAAGTTTCCCTTAGAAATAAATAAACAAGTTTGGGTCAAAATTAAATTAGAAAAGTTATCTTGGAAAATAAATTTTAAGGTTTTAGCGAAGATACAACATAATATTATATTAGGCATACATTTTCTAAAAACAACGCATGCCGTATTTAACGCGATGAAATCAATAATAACTTTTGATTGGTTAAAAAATCAAAATTTTTATTTAACGGATATACATCCAAATCAGATTAATAATGTTGAACAATCTAATTACATCAAAAATAAAATTATTAATTTATGCAACGAATTCCCAGATGTACTCACTACTAAACTAGGATGTACAGATGTCTTGACATACGACATTAAACTCAAAAATAAAGAAATAATTAAATCAAGACCATATCCGTTAAACCCTATAAAAACACTTCAGATGAAACATCAGATAAAAAAATTATTAAAAGATAAAGTGATAAGAGAGAGTGTTTCACCTTATTCGTCCCCGGCGTTCCTAATTCCAAAATCCAATGGTACGAGTCGTTTGGTCGTAGATTATCGCTCGGTTAACTTAATAATTGACTCAGAAGCACAACCCTTACCTAACATAAATCATGCCTTCCAATGGTTTTCAGGTGCGAGATGGTTTAGCACACTAGATTTAGCTCAAGCGTACCATCAAATACCATTAACACCCAAATCACGCCAAATCACAGCATTTTGTACTCCGGATGGTTTATATGAATACGAAAGATTACCTTTCGGTTTATCTACTGGAGCGCAGGTTCTAACACGCCTCATGAACACAATATTTAAGAATGTTAAGTACAAATTTGTATTCAATTATATGGATGACATATTAATATACTCCAAAAGTTTTCCGGAACACCTAAAACATATTAGAATAGTACTGTCGATTCTACGAAAGGCCGGCATTACCGTTAATCCCGATAAGGTGACATTCGCAGCAAACGAGATCCCATTTCTGGGACATACATTATCCTATAAAGGAGTCTCTATAGATTTGACTAGGACACAGAAAATATTAGAGTATCCTGAACCCAAGTCTGTGAAACAGGTACATCGGTACTGTGGCATGGTTAACTATTTTTCTAAATTTATTAAGAATTACGCCGATCGAATTGAACCCCTAAATAAATTACGTCGTAAAAATAATCAGTTTATATGGGGAGACTCGCAGAAAACCGCGTTTGAAGATCTCAAACAGGCAATTGCTAATCCACCGGTACTGGCCATACCAGACTTCTCTAAAACTTTTATCTTACAGACAGATGCGTCGGATACAGGTCTAGGAGCCGTACTGCTTCAGGAACATGAAGGGTCTAGACGACCCATAGCGTACGCTTCTAAGACATTAACGACGGCCGAAAGGAAATTTTCTGCGTATGAACGAGAGTGTCTTGCAGTTGTTTTTGCGACAGATCGTTTTCGAACTTATCTGACACACCGTGAATTCCTCTTAGAAACCGACAACCAAGCATTAGCCTGGCTTCTTTCCAGACCTAAACAGTTAGGCAGATTAGCTAGGTGGGTGCTAAGATTGTCTGTTTTTAAGTTCAAAATTAATCACATCCGCGGTTCCGATAATAACGTTGCTGATGCGTTATCTAGGATGTACAGTTCCACTAGTGACGATACAGCAAAGGATATATCTCATATCAACGCTTTATTGTCACAGTTTCCTCTATCTTTTACAGATATGAAGAAACATCAAGAACAGGATACCTTTATCCTTCAACAAAAACGAAAGATGGATAAAAAATTTTGTTTATCGAAAGGAGTGCTATGTCTGAAGGACAGCCACAACAAACCGGTTAAAATAGTTCTCCCTAACTCTTTAAAAGATTTAGTCTTTAAATACTTTCATCATTCTGAAATAGGTGGACACTTAGGTGTCGATAAAACAATATACAAAATAAAACGACATTTTTACTGGCCAGATATATATAAAGAGATTCCTTTAAAGGTGCATGCTTGTACAATTTGTCAACGAAGCAAACCTGGAATGAATTACAAATGGGGGAATCTCAGTTCCAGGGTTCCAACGAAACCATTTGATGCTCTTTTTATCGATACCGTAGGCAGCCTACCAAAAACCAACCAAGGATATAAATATATACTAGTTGTGGTAGACAGCTTTTCAAAATTTACATGGTTAGCTTCATTAAAAAATACAAATACGTCTTCAATCATAGAAGAATTAAAACGTATTTTTCAAAATTATTCCATTCCGCGACTAATCGTCACCGATAACGCCAAAACGTTTAATTCGACAATTTTTAAAAACTTTTGTTTCAACTTAGGCATTAAAAGGACCACACTCTCTCCTTATCACCCGCAACCATCTCACGCAGAACGATTAAACAGAAATCTCAGGTCTATTCTTATTGCGTATCATGCAACTACACAAACGACCTGGGATAGATCCCTCTTTTGGTTTCAGTTGGCTTTTAATATGGCGAAACATACAGCCCACGGTGTATGTCCGTTCGAAATATTACATAATTTTCCAGCTCAAACACCCTTGGACAGAGCGTGGAATATCCAAGACATCCTTCATCGAAATCCCGTACGTTCGAGCAACGTGATGAGTACAATTAGACGGCAACTAATTAAGTCTCATCATGAGATGGCACGTAGATACAATGCTACACGTCACCCTAATCCGTTTTTGGTGGGAGATAAAGTTTTGCTTAAGACTCATCCCGTAAGTTCGAAACGGAAAAATATTTGTGCGAAAATGGCATACCGATGGTCAGAACCATTTTCTATCATAGGCTTCTCCACACCAGTTACAGCCTTATTACGTAAGACTGTTGGGGGAGAAATATCCAAAGAACACATATCTAATCTTAAGAAGGTTACATAACTGGGTACAATTAGAAATATTTTTCGATGACGTGCGTTGCGACACTCGAGCTTGAGATGATTGTAATAGGTGTATCTGATGTTAGCATGATGAGTGAATGTGTTGTGAAAGGGGCCCCGAAAGAATGAAACATACCGTCTCAGGCCGACAACTGCTATGTACTCGTCTCTCCTTTTTTTTACCAATTTAAGCATATATCCCTTCTATTTTCGCTTTTGCATTTCTCCCCGGGGGAGGGGAAGATTGTAATATGAGCAAGGTATACACACAAACATTCACGTGACACAACTGTTTATGCAAACTCACACAAAACCACCCACACTCGTACACACACGTAAACGCACACCCTTCTCACACTCGATATAAACATGTCAACATTTATATATAAACATCTCAACATAAACACATACGTCAGATGATTTACCACCTCCAGATGTGAGTAATAACAAAAAAAAGAAAAAAGAAAACTTAATTGAAAAATAAAAACGAATTGTTGAATTTTATTCCATCTTAAAACTTTTAAAGGAGAAGACATTCTTTACAATTTTTAATAAAAGGAACTAAAAAAACACAACAACAATTTTAATCAAGAAAGATTTTAATAAAAGGATTTTAATTATTTTAAAGTGTTTTAAAGAATTTTAAAACTTTGTAATTATTATTTTAAAATACTTGTTATATTTTATGTTGATTGGAAGCAAATAAATTTATCTATTTTTTTAACTAACATTGAGTACAGTTGTACGTTGCACGGTGACTCCCCACCCTCACGCACAATATCTCCCGTTAGTGGCAAACTCTTCCCCCCAACATGCGCGTTGACGACGCTAGGTTAACGTAGAAGACTAGTACGATATTCCGTTCTTGAGATATTCTGTTCACACACACACAGACCAATCGCTAAAAACATGTTAGGGTTCAGGGGGTCTGAAAACGTGTAGATCCGGTGAAAACTCGATTTCTAAAAATCGACATGAAAACAATAGTCTACTTTCCTTCCTATTTATTTATATAGGCAAGAGAAAGTAAAAATAGCTGTTCAGGTATGTTTACACGGGAAACATATTTTAATTTTAATAATTCTTCGTTTGCGGCCTGAAGTTTTTCTCTAAGTAACTTGTTTTCTTCTTTTAATTCTGCGTTTTCACGTTTTAAGAGATCTGTTTCCTCTTACTGCGCCACATTTAAATTTGGCGGGTTCTTCATTAAAACGAGGTCTTCCTTCCTCTACGGCTATCCTTTCATTTTGTGAATTGCCTGTGTTGTAACTGGATGACGAGTTAAATATATATCATAAACTTCCTTACAAGCGTATCACTTCTCTGCTCGAATTTTACGTTCACTACAAGTCAGGTTTACCAGACGTAGAACGGCAATACAAATCGGCAAATTTAAATGTGAGACTAAATTCGTCTTTAGAACACGTTTTTTTAATTTTTTGAAAGATGTAGCAACTTGGACTTTAAATCGCGTACATAATCCGATTCGTCGTATGCTAAACATTATAATCTCAGCAGAAAATGAATCGGCCCGCTTGCAAGCATTTATCCACTTCAATCTATTTTCACTGGCCTTTGGAAAACGTTGAAACTTATAATGCCCAACTCCTTTTGGTGTCTATCGTGATTAGAACACCCGGTAATCGCACAACACACCATTATTGAAGCTAGTAAAGTAATACAGACCGTATTAAATGGAGATTGCACGATGGTTTTAAATCAAAATTTCGATTTTTGGTTTTATATGTTTTTCAATAGTTTAGGCCTAGATCGACTAGAAAAACATTAAACTAGGTACGTCAAAAAACAATTTTTTTTAATGAAAAAATGAAATTTTTATCAGATTTACACAGAAAAATTATCATGTTACGAAGAAATAATATTTGTTAGTAATGGTTTTATACTGCTAGTTTTAGTGCAAAGAGAATTTTAGTTTTTAAAATATCTACATCACGGTTTTTAATATTCTCAGCTGTTGGTTCAGCTTTCTAAACAACTGTTGATGGGAAATTTACTTGTTTGTGTATTATGTACCTTCTTGTTTCTTACCTTTTCCCGTAAATTTAGATTTTTAACACTAAGGTACATTTTTCTCAGAAACCAATAAACCTACCAGGCTGAAATTTTTACCCGTTAATTATCTTGTATAGCCACATATACCGATATTTTTATGACTTCTTCATGTGCTCAAAAAATTAGTAATTAATACGCAAAACACGTAGAAAACAATTTGTAAAAATGTTATGTTATTCGTAATTAAAAAAAAATCTGGTGTGAAACACTCACACAACTTTCTCTTGCCAGTGAAAATAATTAACAATAAACCTAACATTAGTAATAAACCATAAGAAATAAACAAAAAACTAACCTCAAAAACATAACCTAATTTTAATCATGAGTGAAAGACGCAAAATGAAAATCGATCTCAGTTTGCCTTAAAAATACGGAAAATCTATCTTTCATGCTAAACTAGGCTCTGTAGAGAAAAATGCTGTGAATAATAGTTGTAGATCTTTAATTTTCTATAAATTTAATTATATACACTTTTGTCGTAAAATGCATACTAAGGCCGAAATGTTTAAAAAATCAATTTTTCTCATGTTTTCGTGAGAAAAAAACAGAAAATTGCAAATTACCGCTAAACTAAGCGTTATACAAAAAAATGTTTGAAACAAAAGTTGTAGAATTTTACATTCTCTACAACTTTTCGTATATAACGTTTTGCGCTAAAATGCATATTAAAGCCGCAATCTTAAAAAGAAAATGTTTTTACGTAAAAACAGCCTTACGCAGAATTTCAGCAAACATGGCGCCTACCCTATCTTGTAGAGCATAAAAAATGTAGTAAACCAGGCGATTTTAAAAAAAATCGTAGGACCAGTTTTTGAGAAAATCGCAAAAAAGTGAAAAATTATACGAATAAACTACTACTTCCGGTTGACCGATTTTGATGAAAATGTTCGTGTCGGGTCCGGTAGTGGTATGTAACTTAAGTTTTAAGTTTCAAGTTCGTACGATGTTCCGTTCTTGAGATATTCTGTTCACACACAGACACACACACACACACACACACACACAGACCAATCGCTAAAAACATGTTTTTTGGGTTCAGGGGGTCTGAAAACGTATAGATCCGGTGAAAACTCGATTTCGAAAAATCGACATGAAAACAATACTTTCCTTCCTATATATACATATAGGCAAGAGAAAGTAAAAAATGATATGGTCCAAAGATTAAATTTATAAAATGTCAGTAGCTCGAGAAGAAACCCGATTATAGTGTGTAAAGTTTAATTTCCCTATCTTTTACCAATTTTATGAAAAATGTTCCTAAAAATAGCAAATTTAACATTGGCAGGATACAAAAGTACAGCCTCTCCTTAAGACTTGTAAACATCACAAACCGAAACCGTAAGCATCGTGCGTCGGCTGTCGCTGGGGACCAGATGACGAAAGGGGGCGGGGCTTGTCACTGCGCATACTGTTGATGATCCCTACCGTCTAGTAAAGTAACCGTGAATACATCTATACTCCAACGAACTAAAGACTGCAGAAGAGATCTAGCCAATAACAGCCAAGATCGGTTGTGATGTTGCCCCTTCGCTAAGTCACACTTTGTTCCACCGAACTCCAGCTGACTTTTTGTTTGTCTGTAATCTACAGCGGGACCACAACGTGACAACGCAGGATACAATTAACGAAAGTCACTTGGCTCTGTGCTATGATCTAGGTCACTAAGCTACGCCTTTATCTACAGTCACTAGTTCGTAATACAGAAATATTTGTTCGTTAAAAGAAGTAAATAACCCTATGAAAGTAGTACTAGGGGATGGCACCGAAGTTCGTTAAATAGAAAAATTCGTTAAATAGATCCTCGTTAAGCCCGCCTTCCACTGCAAGCGGAGCGGTCTCAGTTTAACTCGCAATGGTTTAACGTCATGTAAATGCTTCCACTATAAAAAGAGTGAGCGGATTTCGGAAGGGCTCCGTTCGACTCGCAACACCGAATCTCGTAGAAGTGCTTCCACCAATAGATGAATAAGCGGAGCGGACTGGGCGAGCAAAAAGGGGCGGCTGTGTCATGCTCTGCAATGCTAGTTTGGAACGGAGTCCGCTTCACTTCCCATCAGTTTTCACTTGACAGCAAATTTTTCTATTAGTGAAATAGCTTTTCTAAAGTTCGTATCCTGTTTCTTTATAACTTTTTTACAAGTGATAGTAATTATTCAAATTGTTTTCTACTGACTCTGAAATAATTTTTGAAATATTTATATTGTAAATGGTAGAATATTCGTAGTAAATCACCTTTGACAGGTCTCTCTCTAATATGGTTGCTCATCTAAAATCGTGGTTTGTTAGCGTATTTTTCTTATGATTACTATAGAGTAACAAGTATTTACTTATTGTATTTATGTAGTCATCGTCACTTGAATCGTCTGACATTACTAGAAACAAACAAACAAGAAAAACTCACTAGAAACTAACCACGACTTGCTCGATCCAGTGATTGGCTGGCTTGACAATAAAGACGAACTGGCTGCCTTGCACAGTCCGCTGGTAATGGAAGCATCAACCTCACCCATCTCATTTCTCGTCTAGCTCACTCAGCTACCCAGTTTGGAACCTACTGACAGTGGAAGGCAAATACTCTTTTCTCTAAAAATCTTTCGTAGTGGAAGGACAAAACTATTTTACTTCGTTTCGCTCAGCTATTTCATGCTCATTACCCTTTTGCAGTGGAAGGCGAGCATTAAATGGAAGTTCGACTGTATAAGCGATTGAAACTACTTGAAAATGAACCGCATGAGATGTGGTTCCTTCCACATACACCTGAATCACACGTTAATTAAACTAAATATAAGTACAAAAATTAATAAAAAACCATGCCTGATAATATGTTGATGAAATTTAAACAAATATTTCATATTCGTTCTGAGAAATACATTTCTTTCATATTCTTTAAATTTTGATTCTACTTGAAAATTATAAATTTTGTTTTTTGAACCGTAGGAATTCATAACATCATTAAGTAATAATGTAAATATATGCATTTCAGAAATAATTTTTTTAGTCGGCAAGAAAAGTGACATATACATGCATTGACATATTAAGTAAATCCATATAAATACTATTACTTGCAGAATGTACATTATTATATATGTAATGAATACATTTTTAAACTGTATATAATTAACTTCAAACGGTAAGTATAAATTTTCAAATTTTATATATTTATAATCATTTGTTATTATGTAATACAATGTCTGAAGAGCTGGTAATATTGTCAAATTAAACACCATGATTTTGATTACCAATTGTATTTTGTTTAGAAAAATTGTTTCTAATTTAATATTGGTTTTCATGTATCTGAATATATCTAAAGCAATATTTTCGTTTTGTAATTTAATATTTTTTATTATATCATTATAATAATTATTCTCAGTTATTGTTAATAAACTATTAACTTTTCCAGGAGCAAATGAATATTCAGTGGTTATAATTGCAATCACAAATGCCAAATCGATATCTTCCATTGCTAAAATTCTTTTATCAATATTTTGCCACATATTTATCATTTGTAATACTGACAATAATAATGTAAACATTAATAAACAGAGAATTGAAATTAACTTTATACTTTTATGTTCATTTTTAAAATTCACTCCCAAGTTCTGTAATATCATTCGAACTTTCTGTACAACTTCTGACGATAACTCATCATTGTCAATCTAAAATTAAAGTAACAATAAAAAACAAATAGGTTTTAACAAAAATTGTAATCAAAATTATACCCATAACAGACAGGTGGAGTGTTAAATTATTTGCACTCGGTGTGGTAGTTTCACGTTTACAAAATATAGTTCTGTTTCTTATCACATGGTCAGCTAATTATATGACTAAAGCATTTAAGAACAGAAGAGTAAAGGTGTAAAAGACACTACTGTTGATTTCTTTATTACAGATACCCGAGTTTGGAGCCTTGTTTCTTCAAAACCGCTTGATCAATATTAACATTCTATACACCAAAATTTAGCTAATTTCAATCTGCGTTGTTATATTATGTCAGTTTCATATTTTTAGCGTTTATTAATATTGCGATATCAGGATGAGAAGAAAATAAGAGCCGGTTTTTTTCTTGCTACAACAGATCGGATATATTTAGATGCTTATAACTGAAACACCGCTCGACCGATTTATTTGAGATTTCGCCAAAATATGAATGATATGTCGTTATTGTACGTACGAAATTTCAGGTTTGTAGCAAATTTAAATTTTGAGTTATTAGCAAAATTCTAAACCCCTGTTAACTCCGTAACCGCTCATTCATTCGGCAATTTCGAGAAATTATTTTATTCAGTACAAAAAAATGAATACAAATCATTAATATTATGGAACAGCGATTGACCAGTTACTCGGTAGATTTTTTAAATATATAAAAAATAGTTGATGCTACGGGGGTGGAAGAAGGTTAACCGTGTTGCCGCGTTGTAACTTGGTACGCCTACTAGGCCTACCTATTTTTATTAGCACACCTGGGACCTGTCCTTCCAGCTAACGCATAACAAACATGACAGTGCAATGTTAATACCCATTCATCATTTACTTACAATAATTAACTACTATTAGTTTGTTATATGTTGTATGTTGTATTAGCTGTATTGAACAGGTGCACACGTACAAATACCTTGGGTGCTGCCTAAATGACAAATGGGACTACGGTCAGGAAGTTAAAGTGCGTATCGAGCAAGCCAGAGCGGTGTTCACGAAACTAAAACATCTATTGTGCCAGCGTGATCTTAGTCTCAACACGAGGCTCCGAATTCTGAGGTGCTACGTACTTCCTGTACTTCTTTACGGGCAGGAAGGATGGACACTAACGAAACTTCTAGAAAGGAGGCTGGGGGCGTTTGAGATGTGGCTATACCGCCGCATGCTCCGTATATCGTGGACCGACAGAGTACGAAACACGGACGTACTGACTCGGATGGGCAAGGAGATGGAACTGCTATACGACATCAAGCGACGAAAACTGCAGTACTTCGGCCATGTTCTTCGAAACGGGAAATACAGACTTCTTCAGCTGATAATGGAAGGAAAGATAGCAGGAAAGCGCCGGCCGGGTAGAAGGAAAGCGTCCTGGCTGAAGAATTTGAGAGATTGGTTTGGTCTCAACTCCACGTCACTGTTCCGAGCAACTGTTTCGAAAGTTAGAATAGCAATGATGATCGCCAACCTCCGACGCGGAGACGGCACTTGAAGAAGAAGAAGTTGTATGTTAACGTCGGAAGGCGATTTTAGCGGGAAGAGAAAAGAACACAACCGATTAAAAGACGTGGCAACATGGTTAAGTTCTTCCACCCCCGCAGCAACAACCATTTTTTAAATATTAAAAAAAATCTACCGAACAACTGGTCAATCGCTGTTCCATAATATTAATGAATTTGTTTTAATTTTTTTATACTGAATACAATGGTTTTTTGAAACTGCCGAATTGATGAGCGGTTACGGAGTTAACAGGGGTTCAGAATTTTGCTAGTAACTCACAATTTAAATTTGCTACAAATCTGAAATTTTGTACGTACAATAATAACATACAAGTTTATATTCCGACGAAATCTCAAATAAATCGGTCGAGCGGCGTTTGAGTTATAAGCATCTAAATGTATCCGATCTGTTGCAGCAACAAAAAACCGGCTCTTATTTTCTTTTCATCCAGATATCGCAATATTAAAAATCTGTTATGAAACACTCACACAACTTTCTCTTGCCAATGCAAATAATTAATAATAAACCTAACATTAGTAATAAAACATAAGAAATAAACAAAAAACTAACCTCAACAAACATAACCTTATTTTAATCATGAGTGAATGATGCAAAATGAAAATCAACCTCAGTTTGGCTTAGAAATACGGAAAATCACTCTCTCTAAACTAGGCTCTGTAGAGAAAAATTCTTTAAATAAAGGTTGTAGATCTTTTAATTTTCTATAAATTAAATTATATACACTTTTGTCGTAAAATGCATACTAAGGCCAAAATCTTAAAAAAATCAATTTTTCACACATTTTCGTGAGAAAAAAAACAGAAAATCGCAAATTACCGCTAAACTAAGCGTTATACAAAAAATTGTTTGAAACAAAAGTTGTAGAATTTTACATTCTCTACAACTTTTCGTATATAACGTTTTGCGCTAAAATGCATATTAAAGCTGTAATCTTAAAAAAACATTGTTTTTACGTGAAAACAGCCTCACCCAGAATTTCAGCAAACATGACGCCTACCCTATCTTGTAGAGAATAAAAAATTGAGTAAACCAGGCGATTTTAAAAAAAATCGTAGGACCAGTTTTTGAGAAAATCGCAAAAAAGTGAAAAATTACACGAATAAACTACCACTTCCGGTTGACCGATTTTGATGAAAATGTTCGTGTCGAGTCCGGTAGTGGTACGCAACTTAAGTTTCAAGTTTCAAGTTCGTACGATGTTCCGTTCTTGAGATATTCTGTTCACATACACACACACACACACAGACCAATCGCTAAAAACATGTTTTTTGGGTTCAGGGGGTCTGAAAACGTATAGATTCGGTGAAAACTCGATTTCGAAAAATCGACATGAAAACAATACTTTCCTTCCTATATATTTATATAGGCAAGAGAAAGTAAAAAACGCTAAAAATATGAAACTGACATGCAACAACGCAGATTGAAAATAGCTTAATTTTGGTGTATAGTACGTTAAAATTTAACGAGCGGTTTTGAAAAACAAGGCTCCAAACTCGGGTATCTATAATAAAGAAATCGACACTAGTCAGAGTTATCTCTTCTGAGAGTAATAAATTTCATTATACAGGTATACCGTATGGGGAATGAAGTGAAGGTATCATTTGCAGGGTGGAAATTACATGGAGTTGAGAGGGCTTGGCATGCTAATAAGCATACTTTTCAACTCAATGAGGATGCCATTGGTAAACCACCTCATTCCTTGTTTTATTTACTTAGTAAAGCCTTTAGAGGTTCAACCAGCCTTTTGGCCGATGACCTACTGTTTGTCTATAAATTGATGGACTCCCGCAGGGGGATGGAAAACCATTTCACAAATTTGTTGTAATTTACTGTGCGGTTCCAAGCTCCTTGTAGTTAAGGGGTGAAGGGTACGGGTGAGGTATATCGAATGAGTGACGCATGCCGGGAGAACGATTGTTCTATTACTCTGATACAAAACGTTCGTTTTCAAACTTTCCGTATTTAACATATTTGTTTGTATTTATTACAAGTATTTATTTACATGTTTTGATATAAAATGGTAATTTAAATATTATGAATCCGACCAAGTTAATAACCCGGTAGGTATTTCTTAAATTAATGATGATAAGAATATGTTTTTAGTCTAGTTAGTACACGCTACCACTACAAATGCAGCAGCTGTGAAACACTACTAATTCATTCATACACTCATTCATTCTCCCAGTACTATAACAACGCACTCCTTCCAACTACACAGAGCTGGGACTCAAGTAGTAGTAAAAAAAATTTTTTGAAGGAAAAACTGTCCTCGTAACTTAAAAAGTAATGATTTTCTGTTAAATTTAATTGCTTCATAGTTTTCCATAATTATTACAGAACAAACCTACTACACATTATGTGAATTCCGTGAGATGGTTGTTAAACAATGACGGAGTATTTGAAAAAATACGGTATTTTCTTCAAAAACAAAACTTTTACTAAATGATACATTATCTCATTACGCGTGTATTTCGAAATAATTTTATAGAACAAAAAACATACGAAATACTTTGTTTTATAAAAATACGTCGTTTCCGACTAGTTTCAATTATTAAAAAATATTAGAGATGTATGTTTTCTGAAATGAATTTTCTGAAAAATCGTAGGAACCGTTTTTGAGAAAATCGCAAAAAAGTGAAAAATTACACGAATAAACTACTACTTCCGGTTGACTGATTTTGATGAAAATCTTCGTGTCGGGTCCGGTAGTAGTATCTAACTTAAGTTTCAGGTTTCAAGTTCGTACGATGTTCCGTTCTTGAGATATTCTGTTCACACACACACAAAACACATACACAGACCAATCCCTAAAAACATGTTTTTTGGGTTCAGGGAGTCTGGAAACGTGTAGATCCGGTGAAATTTCGATTTCGAAAAATCGACAAGAAAACAATACTTTCCTTCCTATATATTCATTTAGGCAAGAGAAAGTAAAATCATGGTGATTTTAAAAATTTAAAAAATGCGAAATTTTTCTTTCTTTTGGGTTTAGGTTATCAAAAAGTTATTAAACAAAAGAATATAATTTTACCTTGTCTAACATTCCGTCAAACTGAAAATTAACAAAATTTATTCTAATGACTATAAAAAGTCTTCTTGGTTATAGTTTTGAAAATAAATTATAGTTTATTTTGTTACAAAAATTGTCTTTCATGCAACAAACATGAAATGTAAAATAAAAGAAAAATTATACGAGAAAATGTTATTTTATTGTTAGCGTGACTGATGAAATAAATATTAAACAGTTTATTAATTCATACATGTGTTATTTTTATCTATTCAAAATGTACTGTTATGGTTCAAAAATAAAACATTTTTTTTTAATAATAAATAATTTATTTTCTAAACAGGAAGTCTACATGTCTATATTTGAACTGAAAAAATATCATGATAGAATATTTATTTCTATTTTTAATTTGTCAATTCCTGGGTGTATATAAAATTAATGTTTTTTTCCTGTAGTTCAGAAATTTTTTTCTGTATTTTGTTTTTTGTAGATTGCAAGGGATGAGAAGACAATAGTTTCTTTAAAACAATCCGTGTACTTATGACCCACACGATAGTAGTTTTTACTTTCTCTTCCATAAATGAATATACTAGCTAAAATGCCCGTTCTTCGAACGGTTTCTTGGTGCTAACGTCTGTTGGTGTACCGAGTTCGATCCCAGTCCGGTCTGATATTCTTTCATCATTCATTGTTATCTATTCGTACCTCCTTTCAACGTCAGCATTATTATTAATTAAAAAACCAAATAGTTGGACGTAAAATAAAAGCGAAATCTAGGTTTATTTTTTTAAATCAAGATACGCAGCGCTTTATTATTTTCAGTAGCGTAATTAATTATTTTACATAAATAAATAAATTTACTATTTATATAGAGCAATGAAAATTGATGTTTTGAAGTTTAACTCACACAAATCTGTGTGAGATTTTCTACAGAGAAATAAAAATTGCTGTTATGATACCGTTAAATCACAATTGGAACACTCCACGATGGCTAACCACTAAGATGACAGTCTTTCAATTTTGACAATGTGATCGAGAACTGGCGTGTCGTGTAAGGTTGGGTAGTGGTGGAAGGGGTAGGGTACAGAGCTTCGGAATGAATACAGGTGGCGTAGACCTATGTTTAATACGTTTTCTAAAATATTGCTGTTTGTTTTTATAAAATTGGTAATATCTTTATAAATTGGTAATATAAAAATTATTATGCATAAAAATTAAAAGCTTTACATAATCAAACTTATTTGTCTTTAAACGTTTCATAATTTCGATTATGTAACAATATTTGATAGATTGAATTTTGACGGAGATATTCGCAGTTTTTTGTTCACCCCTCCCTCTGAATTCCCCCATATCTTTGTGATATAAAAAAATTTATTGCGTATTTTCATTTCGATAATGCCCAGAACCTAAATACCGAAATTCATTAAATTTGGTTCAGCGGTTCTTGCGTGATGCCGTAACATACAAACAGATAAACAGACAAAATTTCAGCTGAACTTATTTTCGGTGATTACTTGGTAGATTTGGCGTTGAAATAAAATTTGGGGCATTTTGAAAAATAGTACAGACAAAATCACAATTTTATTTATATAGATAGGAAGGAAAGTATTGTTTCAATGTTAATTTTTCAAAATCGAGTTTTTACCGGATGTACATGTTTTCAGAGCCCCTGAACCCAACAAAACATGTGTTTAGCGATTAGTCTGTGTGTGTGTGTGTGTTTGTGTGAACAGACTATCTCAAGAACGGAACATCGTACGAACTTGAAATTGAAATTTAAGGGGAGACTGTATGATGGTTTTAACTGAAAATTTTTTTTCCGGTTTTTAATGTTTTTCAATAGTTTAGACCTAGATCTAGCACAAAAACATTAAATTACAACAAAAAAATTTAAGTTTTTATTAGGTTTATACTAAAAAAATTAACACGTCGCCAAGGACAAATATTTTTCATATTTTTATATTGCTCGTTTTAGTGGAAAAAGAATTTTCGTTTTTTTTAAATATCTGCTTCACTATTTTTAATATTCTCCGTTGTTGGTGCAGCTTTCTAACAAACTGTAATGGGAAATTAAACATGTTTGTGTACACTTTTTTTCATTTATGCCTTTTCCCGTAAATTTAAATTTTTAACACTCAGGTACGTTTTTCTCAGAAACCATTTAACCTACCAGGCTAAAATTTTTACCAGTTAATTATCATTTACAAGCACATTCACCGACATTGTTTTTACTTCCTCAGGAGCTCAGAAAATTAGTAATATCAAAAAAACGTAGAAAAAAATTGTAAAAATTTTATGTTATTCGTTATTCTTTTAAAAACTTTATGGTCCCACAGATTAGTTGAAAAAATGTCAGTAGATAAAACCACCTTACAATAAGTGTGTAAATTTCATTTTCGTATCTTTCACAAATCATGTCAAAACAATGTCATACACATCATCCTCATCTCATTGGGTCATGGGGTTGCTTATTGTTCTAAATTGAACAGATTGGAACGTACACAAATTAGGAATAAAAAAAACCAAGATAGGGTAGGCGCCATGTCTGCTGAAATTCTTGGGGTGGCTGTATTTTCGTAAAACAATTGTTTTTTTAAGATTGGGGCTTTAATATGCATTTTAGCGCAAAAAGGTAAATGTCAACAATTCTAACCATCGGAATCAATTCAGTTGACTAATGATGATACTCATGAGAGCATCTGTTAGTTGTTCTACCAACTGTCGACCACTTTTCCTGGACAGCGGTCCTCACAGACACATTATCAGGAATCAGTTCACCGTAGACCAAGGTGTAGAACTTTTTTTTACAAGTCTGCAACATTACA
Source organism: Catonia carolina (assembly GCA_035578175.1). Classification (NCBI taxonomy): domain Eukaryota; kingdom Metazoa; phylum Arthropoda; class Insecta; order Hemiptera; family Achilidae; genus Catonia; species Catonia carolina. The sequence goes on along the minus strand of JAQMRL010000014.1, from coordinate 10,368,724 downwards.
ATCTGTTCACATAAAATGGAACAATCAGCAATTTTGATAAATGTTAGTTAACCCTTTCAGTACCAACGTCCAGAAAACAGGACGTCGATATATTTTACGTAGTTACAACAACCGGTTTACCGGACGTCCAGACAACCAAAAATATACAAAAAATAATTTTTAAACAAAAATTAATGGAACAATGTATTTTGAAACCGCCTCCCTGGCGTAGTGACTAGGGCGCTAACCTGCAAAGCGAAAGGTCCCGGATTCGATTCCCGGCTAGGATCTGGAAATTTTAACACGTTAAAACCACCGTTAAGGTACCAAACCCACAGTAGTCACTAATGACCAAGCTGTAGATGCGACTTTAAATAAACTAAAAAAACTTTTTTGAAAACCTATTTTTAGTGTTAAAACGATTTATTGTTTTATGAATACAATAAAAATTAATTTTTTATAGGAAATTTTATTTTTCTGTAACTTTGACATTTCAGTTGGCAATGGGAGGCTTACGCCAGCAAGATTTGGAAATATGGGCACTTTTTGTTCACCCTTATTTAAATTAAATGGCTTTAAATCAAACTTTTAAATATTGTTTCGGCACTGAAAGGGTTAACATGATTACAATTTCATTATAATGTTGAAGAAATTGAAAATAGTAACAAATTAATAATTAGAAAAAAATGATAATAGTAACAATGTTTTTTAAAACCTATAACCTAAATAAAAAACACTATGTCTTTTCAGTCTTGAAGAGCCGGTATCAATGTTATTTAGCAGATTCAGAGCCAAGAAGTTTGGATGATGATCGAATCTTTCTTCATATTTACGGCTGAATTTTGATATAGTTTGTTTCACTGAGTCAATATTAAGATCGGCATAGATATGTGTTTTTGATGCACCACGGAATTTGCAGGGGCCACCGCAAGAATTTTGACAGAAAACGTTCGAATATGTTTAAGTTTGAAGTGCTGGATGTACCCCACAATTGAAGCCCATATGTCCACATGGGTTTTAAAAGGGATTTATAAAAAATAATTTTTAATTCGTTTGACAAAGGTGAGCATTTACAAATTAACCAGTGTAGTTTACGAACTGTCAGCTCAAGTTGTTTCTTTTTAGTTGTTACGTGATGTTTCCATGTAAGGCGACGATCTAAATGTAGTCCCAAGTATTTTACTGTTGTGTCGTGTGGTAGTGCAATGTTGTTTAACGTTACTGGTGGGCAGTCATTTTTCCGCAGTGCAAATGTGGTATGTGTTGATTTGGGTGTAAATACTGAAGTTACGAGATTGCCTTTTGTGTATGGATGGGTTGTGAGGTAAGGAAGTAAAAATTTGTCAATGCTGCCAACCCCAACAGTGAGACACTATTCGTACAATTCACTACCGAGCAGTTTTTACATACATTTTGTAAGCTGTGGTTTATTCCGAGAAAATGTTTTTTTCATAAACCTTATAAGAAATAAATGTGACCTGTAATATTGCCTATAGCTTAATTATATGACTAGAAATGTTTCATTCACTGTAATTACCGGCTACCATATTCCATTGGAACAAATTTTTTTACGAATTAATCGCCTTCTTTACGCTCGCTTTCACCGGCGTCTTCACGAGTTACCCAAATCTACCTAACCGTTTCATTTTTTACCAGGTGTCAACAAAACTGTTGATTAAGAATATTAGCTTCTTCACTGTCTTTAACTTCCTTCTTTATACTTCGAATTGTGGAAAGAGAAACATCACAAAGTTAGCCATTGTGATATGTTAATATCACATTGCATATTATATTTCATTCAGCACTGTTAATAGTTCGATAGCTAATAATAGTTAATAGCCATTGTTATGTTATATTGTGATATGTTAATATCACATTGCATATTATATTTCATTCAGCACTGTTAATAGTTCGAACGCGTGTTCGAGAAACCAATATTTCTGTTTACGGTAACAGTTATATTCGTACAGTTAACCTACAAAAGGTTCCGCGATATATTGTACAATATGCTCTTGGTATAGTATAAATTGTTACGTTTGTTGCACTGAAATTAAAGCAGTCGCGCATGCGCACTGTGTTTTCCCCTTTTGCCCCTGATTGCAAACAAAGGCAAACTTGTGATTTAAGTGACTATACTGTCATTCCAATTTTAATGTTTGTTTGTACATCCTACATTTTACCATTTTTTTTCTTTTGTCATCAGTCTCTCGACTGGTTTGATGCAGTTCTCCAAGCTTTTCTATCTTGCGCAAGTCGTTTCATATCTACATACCTTGAAATTTGTAATTATTTTAACAAATATTACCAGGAAGTAGCTTTAAAACTTAAACAACAGATTAGGGAAACAGTGGAATGTTATGATCCAAAAGGTAACAAGGTAGTTAATCAATTCTTATTTAGCCTAGTTTCAAGGGAGGAATTAGAATCAGTTATTGATAGTTTGAAAAGTAAGAAAACATGTGGGTTAGATGGGATTTCTAGTATAATTGTTAAAGAATGTAAACATCTTTTAATTACTCCTCTCCTTCATTTGATTAACTTCTCACTTGAAGCAGGTGTATTTCCAAACAAACTGAAGGAGGCAAAAATATTGCCTATATTTAAGAATGGAGATAGCCAGTTAGTTGAAAATTATAGACCCATAAGTATTTTAAACACAATCAGTAAAATTTTTGAAAAGGTAGTATTTATTAGGTTCATCAGTTTCTTGACTGAAAACCTAATCATCTCAGAGGATCAGCATGGTTTCCAAAAAGGTAGATCAACTAAAACTGCAATTGTTTCACTTGTGGAGCAAGTAGTTGATATATTGGACGCCGGGGAGAAAGCATTGGCAGTGTTTCTGGATCTGAGTAAAGCTTTCGATTGTGTTGATCATGAAATTTTATTGAAAACACTAGAGTCATTAGGCGTTAGGGATGTAGAGTTGAAATGGTTTCAATCTTACCTTATTAATAGATTACAGTGTGTGGAGTTAACTAGGGTTGTTAGAGGGAAACTTACAAAAGTTGTATCTGGAAAGCTTGAAGTCAAAGCAGGCGTTCCACAGGGGTCAGTTTTAGGTCCAATTCTGTTTCTATTGTACATTAATAGGTTACCAGAAGTCATACCTAATGGTAGAGCTTTGTTGTTTGCTGATGATACTTCAGTAATCAGTAACAGTTCACTGGTAGATGCTCTTGAAGTAAATACACATGTTAACATAGAGTCCGTAGTGCAGTTCTTGAATCAAATGTTATTAACAGTTAATGGGAAAAAGTGTCAGTACTTGCAGTTCAAAAATAAACATAACGTTAAAGAAAGTAGAGAAGTGGATGTATTTATTCATAATAATAGTTTAGAGCATGTAGAAACAGTGAAGTTCCTGGGCGTATCTCTAGATAGATCTTTGTCTTGGGACTTCTATATCAATCAAGTTTGTAGTAAAATATCGTCTGGGCTATTTGCACTAAAACAAATCGCCAGATTAAATGATAAAAAATTACTAATGGCAGCTTATCATGGCCTCATTCTGTCTCATATCCGGTATGGTATTTTAGTATGGGGTAATTCTAGCATGGGTAATATGAATAGGGTTTTTAAAATTCAAAAGAAAGCTATTAGGTGTATGGTGGGAGCTAACCAGCTAACCTCATGCAGGCCACTATTTAAGGAGCTTAAATTGCTTACAGTTCCCTGTCTCTACATTTTTGAGGTGATTATGTATGTTAGGCAAAATAATTTTATGCAGAATTTCAATGTTCACAATCATAACACGAGAAACAGGAATGATTATTATGTGGCTAATCACTCCACAAAATTGTTTGAACAAAAACCTACTTATGCAGGGAGAAAATTCATAAATAAATTACCCCAGTCTTTAAAGTGTTGTGAGGATTTGAATTCCTTTAAAAAAAATTTAAAAAATTACTTGATCGGTGAAACTTTTTATAGCGTACAAGAATTTCTTTCTTGATAGTAGTGATACATAGTGTGTTTCTTATATGTATTTCAGGTGTTACATCTGACGACATGTCCTATACTCCTCCTGAAGTCTCCAGGGCGTAAAAAAAAAAGAAAAAAAACCTGTAACATCCTACATCTTTTGTAATTTGCTTTATATATTCTAATCTTTGATGCCCCACTAGCCTATCCCTTTTTCTTGTAAGATGCTTTTCCATATACTTCTTTTTTCATCCAGTCGCCTAAGAATCACTAAATTACTTATTTCGTCCACCCACCTAATCTTTAACATTTTCCTATAACGCCACATTTCAAAAGCTTCTATCCTCTTCCTTTTCTACAGCCCCTATCACCCACGTTTCACAATGCTACACTCCAAACATAAGTAAGTTGTTTTTTTCATTTCAAAGGCTTTTCTAGTTTGAGCAATTCTGCTTTTGATATCACTTGTGCTTCTACTATCCTTTGTTATTTTACTCCCTAGATAGCAGAATTCCCCAACTTCCTGTACGTTTTCGTTGCATACTTTACATTTCCCATCTCTTTTAAACCACTCGTGCTGCTGCACAACACTTTCGTTTTGTTCTTATAAATTTTCATGAAGTAATCTTTTCTCATGATCTCATCCATTCCATTTAAGATATCCTCTAGTTATTTCTTTGTCTCGGCTAATACTACTATATCATCGGCGAATCTCAGCATTTTTGTTTCTCCTTGAATTTTTATTCCTGCATCAAATTACTCTTTCACTTCATTTAAAGCCTCTTCTATATACAAGTTAAAAAGTAGTGGTCACAATGAACAACCTTGTCGTACACCTTTTTTTACAGCAGCCTCTTTTTCGTACCCCTCAATTCTCAAAACAGCCGTTTGATTCTCATACAGACCGTAGATAACTTCCCTTTCTTTGTATTTAATTCCTTGCCTTTTCAAAGTTTTAAACATTTTACTCCATTTCAGATTGTCAAATGCTTTCTCTAAATCTACAAATTCCATATTAGTAGTTTTATTTTTCTTTATCCTTTTCTCAATAATTTTACCATTTATACAATCCAATTTTGTTTTCCTTTTACGACCATTTTACTTAGGCGGTTAATTGGATACGAAACAGAAGGAATAACGTTTCAAAAAGTTTTGAAAGAATTGGCAATAAACTTATAGGTCTGTAAAATAACAGTTTAATTTAAAATAACAGTAATACAGTAATAAGGCAAGAAATTTTAAAAGTAAAGTAACATATAGGTATTGAATCACTTTTAAAAAAATACAAATTCAAAATAAATAAATAAATCACTAGGTAACAGCCATATTAATAATATTTATATTAACAATATCTTTTACTATTCTACTAATAAATCTTTAATAAAATTAAAATTATTTTCACACATATAACTAACTACTTGCATTACTATACAATACTTAAAAACTACGTTAAATTTACATTGCCGATTTTTTAACGTTTGATAAATACAATATAATATACATTTAATTAAAATATTTAGTGCATTTACAAACAGTGCATTTTATAATTCTATAATAAAATATGTTTATAAATAAAGTTAACAAAATTAAACATTTGTAATAATTTAAAAAAAATAATAATTCCCTAATTTTTTATAAGTGAAGAATTGAAATAATATTTAAAAAATAACTAAAACTTTTGTTGGAGTTTCATTAATTCATAATGGATTTGGCTTTGTCAAAAAACCGAATCAAAGAATTTTTATATTATATAAACTTTAATAAAAGAGATATTTACTGAAGATAAATCTAATCACTGCCTTATCAGGGTGTAATTTTTTAATTTTAAAATAATTTTTCAATACATTAAAGCCCGCCTTCCACTGCAAGCAGAGCGGACTTTGTTTAACTCGCAATGGTTTAATGTCATGTAGGTGCTTCCACTATGAAAAGAGTAAGCGGAGCGGACGGAACGAGTAGGAAGAGTTACAAAAGAGATCGCAGAGTTGAGCGAATTTTGGATGGACTCCGTTCGACTCGGAACACCAAATCTCATTGACGTGCTTCCACCAGTAGATGAAAAAGTGGAGCGGACTGAGCAAGCAAAAAGGAGCCGCTGTGTTATGCTCTGCAATGCTAGTTTGGAACGGAGTCCGCTTCACTTCCCATCAGTTTTCACTTGACAGCAAGTTTTTCTATTGGTGAAATAGCTTTTCTTAAGTTCCTATCCTGTTTCTTTTACAAGTGATAGTAATTCTTCAAATTGTTCTCTACTGACTCTGAAATAATTTTTGAAATATTCATCTTGTAAATCATAGAATATTCGTAGTAAATTGCGTTTGACAGACTCTCTAATGTGGTAGCTCATCCAAAATCTTTGTTTGTTAGGATATTTTTCTTATGATAACTATAGAGTAACAAGTATTTACTTATTGTATTTATGTAGTCATCCTCACTGGAATCGTCTGACATTATTACTAGAAACGAACAAACAAGAAAAACACACCACAAACTAACCACAACTTTCTCGATCCAATGATTGGCTGGCTTGATAATAAAGATGAACTGGCTGCCTCGCACAGACCGCTGGTAATGGAAGCATCAACCTCACCCATCTCATTTCTCGCCTACCTCACTCCGCTACCCAGTTTCGAACCCGCTGGTGGTGGAAGGCAAATACTTTTTTCTGTAAAAATCTTTCTTAGTGGAAGGACAAAACTATTTTACTCCGTTTCGCTCAGCTATTTCATGGTCATTACCCTTTTGCAGTAGAAGGCGGGCATAAGACCTTTCTAAGTCAAATCTCCATATCTCAAATACTCTCTAAAAATCAGGAAAGTCTCCAAAAGAGGGCATCTATTGCGGACGCCAAATAGGCTTGCCGGTTTTCTAAAGCGCGCAGAAGATAATGGCTCGCTTGGTTGTCTCAACAAGTGGCAGGGGTCAGTACTGTACTAGCTGTGATCAGAATCACATCATTCTCGCAACGTTATATATCAGCTAACCTGATACATTAGTCTGTAATATGTTGTATGTGATAAGCGTTAATTGTTGTATACAATGTTTACAATTGAATGTTTTTACGTCGCTAATAGATGATAATTTACATCGTTTAGAACATGTCATTTAATAGGTAGTCCTACAGAATACAGCTGCCGCTATTGTCCGTGAACATTGAAATATTACCAATATCGAGCTTATCACAAGTGTAGACATTTAAATTGGCACCACAATTTCCATTTTGCACAATGATCAGTCCTTTGTTGGGATTCAAAATAAAAATATTTCAACTGTACTTATATATTTTCAAAAAACCCTCCAACAATTAACAAATTTAAATACTTGATAACAAAATAAATAATTAACAAATTATTAAATGGTTAACAATAACATAAATATTCAAACCTTGTTGGTTAATTTAAAGGTTTAATCTTACCCTTACAACTAACATCCAAGAATTTATATAAATTTATATTGCTTAAATTATTTTTCTCTAATTACTTAACCTAAAAATAAGTAAGAATTATATAAATATTAGCTATTTTTACTAGCCGAATCATTTTACAATCAACTAAAGATTGTTTATTTTGTTCACAAAAATATATGCTCATTTCCAAAATTTATATTCTTTGTTAATTTAAAATGGTAAGATTAATTTAGCTTCAACTTAATTCCTAAGTTCTTAGTTAAGTTACGAGGCATATTCCTTAAGTAAGGGCAGTCTACAGTAGAGCCTCGATTGTACGAGGTAATGTAGAAATTAAAAACTCAGATAATACGGATCCCATCAAAATGAAATTAATAAAATTTTGGTTAACACATTCAGTGGTAGAGACTCGCCTAGCGGGTCATGGGTAGGTGTTACCGCCAGCCTGCCGTCTCACCTAGCGGGTTCTGTTTTGTTATCATTTTAAGTAATTCCGGAGGGACACCCCCTGTCGTATATCAGTTTGTTGCAATTATAGAGCCCTCAGAAAGGTTGTTTTCTTTGTAAGTGAGCAGTTCGTTTTGAATTTTTGTCGTACAATCTTGTAACCTCATATAGTATACTTGTTCAGTATTTTTAACGGATTTTCAGGTTACAATTAAAACCGTGACTTAAGTATCTTTGCAGGTATCGATTCAAAATAGCTTACACTTTTAGATTTACTTTTAAAGTTTATTATTTGTAGTTTAAAATTATATACGAAATTATGCATAAATTGTAAAGGTTAATGGAAAAATTTAAACAAGACATACATATATAACAGGCTGAAATAAATCTAAAAAACATTGAATTGTTTACTTTTATGTTATTAGCAAACATAAATCCATGTATAGGTCGTAAATAAAATAAATCTGTAAAAGCGTTAGTAACATAAGTTGTAGGGGGTACATAAAGCAAGCGGAGAACACGCTGCACGAGTAATCAGCCCAAAGGGAGAGATACCTCATAATTCCAGCTAACCAGCTAACCTCATACAGGCCACTATTTAAGGAGCTTAATTGCTTACAGTTCCCTCTCTCTACATTTTTGAAATGATTATGTATGTTAGGCAAAATAATTTTATGCAGAATTTCAATGTTCAAAATCATAACGCGAGAAACAGAAATGATTATTATGCGCCTAATCACTCCACAAAATTGAACAAAAACCTACTTATGCAGGGAGAAAATTCATGAATAAATGACACCAATTTTTAAAATGTTGTGATAATTTGCATTCCTTTAAAAAAAATCTGAAAAATTACTTGATCGGTGAAACTTTTTATAGTGTACAAGAATTTCTTCCTTGATAGTAGTGATATATTGTGTGATTCTTATCTGTATTTTAGGTGTTATAGCTGACATGTCCTATATTCCTCCAGGAGTCTCCAGGACGCAAAAAAAAAAAAATTTCTCAGCATTGAATGTGTTAAAGATGTGAAAAGGCATCTACTATATTATCAAATGAAAAAAATGAGGGGCAAATGCAAATACAAAATGAAAAAGTATATGCAGTTTATGATCAATTTGCCATTATATGCGGATTTCGCTTAGCGTAGTACTTTTTGGGACTATCTCGGTTAGTCCGAGCTCAGATAACCGCAGCTCTACTGTTGTATTTAAATATTGGTAGGTCTGAACACAGTTCCAAGCAAGCTAAACCGTCAATTGGCTATTTATGAAACCACTGCGATTGTTTTAATTCAGTAATCATTTACCAATCAGTGAATGCACATTGTAATCTTCGCGACAATCATTTTACCCACCAGTTGTGAAGAGCATGCTGTGATTCGATTTTTGCGTGCAAAAGGATCTTCAGCTGTTGAAATCCCATCAGGAGTTGTGTCTAGTGTATGGACCTACAGTAATAAATGGTGTCAGCAGTTTCAAAATGGCCAAATAAATATGCACGATGAAGAGCAGAGTGGAATGACCTAATATTCAGACCAATGACATAGTTCATCAAGTGTACCGAAAACTGCAACTGATTACCAGTGGTCAGGTTAATGAATTTCTGGGTGTTAAACAAACCTCTATCGACTGTCACAGATGACAAGGAAAATTGTTGTCCAAAGTTATCTTCCTTCACTACTCATGTATCCTCACACCGATGCCGTAACAAAAAGAAGATTCAAGATTTCGTTTGGAAATTTTTAGACTACCCTCCACAAATTCCTGACCTTGCATCTGCATTTACTTCATCTTTTTGAATTTGAAAAAGTACCTTTGATGGACATTTGAAAACAATGAGGAACTTAAGACTGCCATTGTCAACTGGTTCAATTCCCAGACAGTAAGCTTCAATGCAGAGGGTTTTAAAAAATCTGGTGCAACATTACAAAAAGGGTTTAGGAACTGAATCATGATCAGGTGGAAAAGTAAAATAGGAATGTAGTAAACTAATACTGTCGATAAAAATCTTTTGTCACGAGCTTATTTTTTTAAAATGACCAAACAACCGTTACTTTAGGAATCTGCCTCATCCAATACAAATGTTTTTAAAAAATCAGAAAATTTTATAATTAAAAATCGGATGAGAATGATTGAGATGTTTTTATTGCATTTTTATAACATAAATGAAAACCGGACTAGATTTTAATATGTTTTACATTTAAGTTACACACGACTAGGTAAATTATTAAAATACGCATCAATCTATAATAAATTTTCTGCAAATTACAAATAGATTTAAATTACTGTAAATGGTGTGTAATTTACAAATCCGTGTGACAAATAAACATTGAAACGTAGTTTGTTTCAGAGCGGTCAAAAGTTATTTCAGAACTTTTTAGTGATAAAAAAATTAAGAGTTCATTTAAATGATCAGAACACTTATTGTTTAGGGTTATTATCTTACTTCATAGGTTCATAAATCCTTTAACAATAAATTGTGAAACTATTACAAATAAAGAAAATACATACAGCGTGTATAAGTTAAAAATTGTTGGCTAAATTTTACAAACTGAAAAAATTTAAGATGATGGACAATAGATGCCCAGAACAGTATTTTTGTCGAACACTTTAAATGTCTCTGCTCACAAGAACATATCAAACCATAACCGCATTGGGGACAAAAAAAACCGTTCCGATCACTACTATGCCCACTGTAACGAATTAACAGGGTTCTGTACCTGTACGATAACCATACCATACCTGATCGGGAGTCGTTCAGTCCTCTTCTACCGACAAGCAAAGAACTATGTACTCTTGAGTCAGAACGGGGTAGCAACAGGGTTTGACAACGGCATGTATCATGTGCAGAGCGTACCGTCACCTACAAAATATTCTGGCCGGTAAATTTTTGATTGAACAGGCATGGCACACTACGTTTTTGTCCTGTGACAAAATGATCTACTGGATGTTCTCACGTTCTAGTGGAAAAGACCTTAATGTGATGTAAATTATCCACAAAACTGACTTATGATAAAGATTAACATTTGAAATAAAAATCTTTGATCTTACCATCTAAAATTTGACAGATTTGTAAAATTTAGCAGATTACAGACAAATATATTTAATACACGTATTATAATACAGTGATTAACAATTAAACAAATTTGAAATAATTAATAATACCTGGTTAATATATACCTATACATGTTATAACAAAATGTACTAATTTACTAAAAGCAATACATCAACTGCTATAAACAATTTAATTAATACAAAGTAATTAACACCTAATAAGAGATCCAGGTGTCATAATTAACATTTTTTTAACAACAACAACATGTAATTGCATAAATCTTCTACAAATTTTGAAATTTATACAATAATTTTTGTAAATACATGACATCAATTATTGACTCAATTTAACATGGTATTTTACACTTTACAATAATTGTTCAAATATAGTAGGTTTTCTAAAACCTTCAACACAAATTTACCTTATGAATATGAATACTCAGGCGTATACGGATAATTGACGCACTCGTCTAAGAGCGCGAAATTAAGAGATTTTCGGATAAATTATCCGAACCACCTCTTAATTTTGTCTTCATTCTTAACCGACAAATAACAGGAATGGCATTGACGTGTCAACGTGTTGAGCACAGAGTGAATGCTCTTAAGTCAGTACAGTAAAATCTGCATACTACAATTTTATAAGAGACTACCTTATGATAGCGTATTAAATGGAAAAGCATCTTAGCCGGGAACAAGTAGAATATGTTAATCTCTAATGAGAAATAATCTCTACCGTACTGATCGTATAAGTACTGAGGAGTTTATAAATGCCATATTTTTGGGTTTTCTGCCAACATGATATTTTTAATTATTATAAACTAGTTTGTTATTTGGTATTAATTAAAAAAATATACCCAACTCATTCCGATTAAAAACGTAAATACCCTTGGTAATCCTTTAGCAGTGAGGTTAAACATTTGCGGTGGTACTATAGTATGCGGCCTACCGCATTGTGTTTAGAGAAGTTTGTATTTGTTAATGTGGTAGCACTTTTTGCGCCTAAAGATTCACATATTTTACATTAAGGTTATGTTAATTTAACGATAATATTAATATATCATATAATTTGACCATTTACATGGAAAATTATGAGAAAGAAGAACCTGATTTGTTTGTTGCTTTTCTTAATGATATTCATAGTATGTATCATTTATTTAGACAGACTTTACATAAAAATAACTGAAATACATAAATAAATGTAAACTACATGTACCTACCTATCATATTTAATATCCTTTTATTTATTAATTGCACTTAATTAATTATAATTGCGTATATTGTTATAATTATGTATTATTAATTATAATACTATTATTTGCTATTGTAAATTATAATTTACAATTAAAAAATTATAGTTATCGTATCATTATTCTTTTTACTGTCCTTATTTAATTATTTTTTCTTTAAAATTATCCTTTTATTGTAAACGTATGCGAAAAGTTCTAGTGTACAGTGCTACCACATCAACAAACACAAACTTCACTAAACACAATGCGGTAAGCCGCATACTATAGTAGCACCACATTTTCTTACTTAGATAAGCGTTATTTTCATTAAAAGCCTCTACACATATCTGACATTTTTTATCGGTACATAAATCCAAAACCCCGAAACCCGGTTTCTGTTATGTTGATTCTTTGGAACCAGTAAGCCAGTAACTTGCAGTTCTTTTGCAATTTCGAGTGCGTTTCTGTTAAAACGAAACGCATAACTTGTACTACGAGGCAACTCAATTGTCACAACTACCACGCAGTTATAATGCTTTTCACGGTTGATGAGCTCTCCTGTTCCACACGTTTAGACCAATCAGAACGTTCGCCAGCATTGTCGGATTATACGAATATATCAGCCCAACAAACATTACGGGTGCATGTATATAAGAGCCCGCAGTAGTTCACTTTAATCTTGCATCTTGTAATGAACATATCGATTATCGAACGCGTTAACAAGCAATACTTTTTAATATAATCAGCTGATTGTATGTTCATAAGTTATAATTATTATTGAAAGATGAAATATATAACAGAGCTACGAGAGCAAGTGTTGGCAACGTTGCTGGCAAGTCATTCGCTAGCTAAGAAGTGGGTAGGATGCAAATGTGTACATTCAGAGTTCATCAACAGTTGATATTTATGTTTGTATTGTTGCATTCAATGCTGAAAGTTCAACAGTAAATGGGGAAGCAAAAAAAATGTGAGAGAAAGATCCTTCGCAAGATATTGGGTCCAAAGATAGTAGATGGACAATATAGGTTATGAGGTCGAGAAGAACTGTTCAAGAAAAATGAACGATTAGAAAAAGAAGACTAAAGTTTTATGGACACCTTCTATATAGAATAAATGACAACAAGTTGACAAAACAGATTTTTAAACACAAAAAAATAGGCTTAAGGTATCAGATAAATGGTATAAAAAAAGTCAGAAAGGATATTGAGAAAACCAGAATAATAATCCGACAAAACCGAATCAAATTCAGAGAACTAATCACAAATTTCAAGGTTTTTTCTTGAAGAACAAAAACAGAGCTCGGAATGTACAGAAGAAAAAATAAAAGCGTACAGTGAGCAAATGCTGAGAATGTGGGTTGTAAAATCCAGAAACATCTAAAGTCACCTCACGTGGTCTAAAATTGGCCCTATA